>APFE031614115.1:0-62562 GCA_000404065.3 Pinus taeda | reverse complement strand
GGGAAAACGTGGAAGGAGTTCTTAGCTGCCAACCAAATTAGAGATGAGGAAGACAAAGAAGAATCGCAAGAAAACTCAGGATTCATGAAGGACATTGATGAGGAGATCCCAGCATCATCCAAAGAAAACAAGGTACCTCCACCTGTGAGCAGCATAAGGACTAGGCAAATGAGAAAGGAGGATGCTAAGAAGGCAGAACAAGATAAAGTTTTCACCACTTATTCAAGGAGAACAAGGAGGACACCAAAAGCTGAGTTGCAAGAAGACCAGCCTAAATCCAATGCACCTATACAAATGGATATTCAGAGTAGTGACCATTCGCCACCAGGGCCAGGAGCTGATATAGATGTTGAAAGCCATTCACCCCCAGGACCAGGAGCTGATATAGAGGTCGAAAGTAATAACAAACAAGAAAAAGGGTCACCACCTCCCAATAAGAAACAGAAGAAACTGGAGAAACAAATTGAAAAATTAAAAGAAGAGCTCATGGAAGCTAATATGCTGGAGAAAGTTATCAAGAAAGAAAATGAAATGCTCTGAGCGCAGAGTAAAGAGATTCAAAAGAAAAATGAAAAGTTAAAGGAGTGAGTCAATGAGCTAGAAGCTGAGCAAACAGATATTTGTAAGTGGGCCACCAAGTGGTACAATCAGAAGAAGACCCTCAAGGAAAAATACAAAAGACTAAAGCAGGAGCTCCATGACCAGAAAGACGCCCAGGTGAAAAAGAATGTGGACACATTGCTAAAGGCAGCAGAGGTACAGGCAGGGACAGAGTTCAATGGAAGCACTTCGGGGTTAGCATGAGGACATGCTAATTCATTAAGTCGGGGAGAGATGTTGGTACCATTTCATGACCCCTTTTTCCCTCCCAAAACATGACATTTGCCTACCTCTTTTCATCATTTATCTCTCAGATCCCTCGGAAATTGATTAGTTAATAGTCTTATAGTTATTAAATTGCATTGAAATTGATTTAAGGGTTTTATGTTAATGAATTAGGAATTTTTGGCAAAATGACTACAGGAAGTTCCAACATCCTGTAATTGGTTTATTGTTTGACATGTGGCATGACAGCCAGGCTAGAGTGAAGGGTAGGGATGAAAAGCGAAATTTCCAAGCATGGACAAACACCTATCCCGTAGCAGAATCGACCCTCCTACATGCGCGGTCAACGAAGGTCAACTATGGCATGTTGGCAACAAAGGCAGCAACAACACACAGTCCAAATCGATTTAAGTTTTGTTTCCCTTTTTTTTAAATCAGTTAGGATAGAAACATTTTCAAAAATCATGATGTGGAAAAAGCGGCAACAGCCTGCTCATGAATGTACATCCATTTTCAAGGGATGTAAAACCATATGTAAATATAGTTCTGAACCGGTTGTATTATTATTATCATTGTCGTTGTTTCAAAAACAGAGTTTCGATTTTAATATCAAAGACTTGCATTACAGTCACGATTTCGCTGTGTTGATTTGGTAATCGTTGGATCACAGTTCAGTATACCTGGAATGCGGACGGGCCCTGCGTAACGTGGTATACTTACTGTTGTTTTATTTCATTTACAGTTAGGGTATTAATATGTATAGTGATTCAAATCGATTTATGTTTATAATATGCATGTTTATGAATGCACTTGAATAGATTATCACTTGGATCGTGAATCATATCCTGTAAGGGATTCGATTCCTTGTTATCTTGTAGAGCAGTGTCATGAACTCTATGCTTACGATTTCATCTTGCATGACTGTTAATGAATGTTAATGAATGTTGAGTATTCGCTGAACAGAGGTTTTATGTATGATGTCTCTGTAAGGGGACTAAAATCTTGAATTGCAGTGATACACAGCGTTTTGGTTTGTTAAATGAATTGAATCTTGGTTGATAGTGATACATAGTGTGATTTAGTTTGATAATGAATCGAATGATAGCATTGTAATTAGGAAGATTAGACTTAGATAACGATCCTTTATGTCTATATACTTTAGGCGCACGCCTCTAAGTCTACGCACCTTGGTCGATAATAAATATAGCCTAGTCTAGCACCCTAGATAGGACACTACATGATGTTCAACTAAGATTTGGAAGGATATTAGAAAAGGAAAGACCTTCTGTATTTATTCAGGAACAGGACAGTTTTGAGGAAGATTCTCTAAAGGTCAATAAAATTTTTGAGGGAACATCTCTCCAAACACAAAACATTAAAAAAGAAAAACAAAAAGAAACAGTGAACACAACTCCTATCATTGAGTAACCAGCATCTACTTCTACACCTCCTTTTTCTTGAAAGACTACAAATTGATAGAGGGGTAGAAAAACAGATCTTGTTGCCCAACTATAATGTTCTAGATGAATTGAAGAATGTTTATATCAAAATTCCTTTGCTACAAGCCATTAGAGAAATTCCATTTGTAGCCAAAATAATAAAGGAGTTGAGTATAAAAAAACCAAGAAGAAAAGCAAAAGAAACAAAAAGAATTCACCTGGTAGGAAAAATAGCAGACATAATGATGGGAAAAATTGCAATACAAAAACATGTGGATCGAGGAAGTCTAATTATTAAAACACATATCAATGGAGTTCAAATTCCAAATACATTTATTGACTTAGGGGCAACAATAAACATCATGAGTACACAAACTATGAAGCAGCTTAAACTTCTTAATCTTCTCTACACACCTACCTTACTGCAACTAGTAGATAGATTAGTAATCAAACTAGATGGTGTGCTAGAAGATATTTCAGTATTGTTAGATTCTTGGGAATATCCTATTTACTTCATGATCTTAACTCCAAAGAACAATCTAGGAGGACATCCACTCATATTAGGAAGACCTTGGCTGGCCACAGCTAATGCTTTTATTAGTTGTAGATCTGGTGACATGTATATTTCTGATGGTAATTCAACAAAGAAATTTACTCTATATCCTCCAACAAAAGAAATTACAGAAATAGATGACAAAGAATGGATTGATGATGAAGATGATATTCAGCCTCTCTTTACTATTTCAGAAATTAGTGAAGATAGTCAAATTTTAAACACATTGGAAAATTTTGAATCATCTTCAGAATATGACCATGAGCAATTTCAAGAAAAATCTAATGTTGAATATTTGTCATCTAGGTAGATGTCTCTCTATTATATGGAAGATTTTGGTATCTCTACAATTGAAATTTTTCCAGGTAGGACATTGAACATAAACAAAAACTTGGAGAAACTACAACAAGAAGAGCTAATCAAAACATTACGAAAACATTCTCCTGCATTTGCATGGGATTACACCGACATGAAAGGCATTGATCGTAAGACTTGTATCCATCACATCTATATTGAGGAAAATTGTAAACCTATCAGACAACCTCAGAGAAGGATGAATCCAAATCTTAGAGAGATTGTGAAAGAAGAGCTCCAAAAATTAATGAATGTAAACTTCATTTGCCCAATTTCAGATAGCCAATGGGTTTCTCCTTTGGCAATCATGCCTAAGAATAATGGTAAATGGAGGGTTGCATTGATTACCGAGAATTGAATAAAGTAACCCTTAAAGATCATTTTCCTTTGCCTTTTATAGATCAAGTGTTAGATACATTAGTAGGTAAAAAGTATTTCTCATTCTTGGAGGGTTTTAGTGGTTATAATCAAATTCAGGTAGCACTTGAAGATCAAGATAAGACCACATTTACTTGTCCATGGGGAACTCTTCCATACCGAGTACTTCCTTTTGGGTTATGTAATGCACCTGCAACATTCCAAAGAGTAGTACTAGGAATTTTTTCTGATCTGATACATGATTGTGTAGATGTATATATGGATGATTTTACAGTCTATGGAAATACATTTGGAGAAGCTTTAGAAAATTTGGAAAATTTTCTTAAAAGATGTAAGGAAACAAACCTTTCACTAAGCCATGAAAAATGTTTTATGATGTTTACAGAAGGTATTGTTTTAGGACATCACATTTCAAGAGATGGGATTAAAGTTGACAAATCTAAAGTTGAAGTCATCTCTAAATTATCAATTTCAAATTGCCAAAAGGATGTTAGAAGTTTTCTAGGATTTATAGGATACTATAGAAGATTTATAGAAAACTTCACTAAAATAGCATCCCCACTCTTCAAATTTCTTACCAAAGATTGTGAATTCAATTGGAATTCTGATTGCCAGTTGGAATTTAAAATCTTAAAAACAAAAATTTCCGAAGCACCCATTTTAAGAGGTCCAAATTGGAAACTCCCTTTCCATACTTCAACAGATGCTTCAGATATAGCTCTGGGAGCTATATTGGGACAAAAATATTTGATTCCTTATGCCATTTACTATACAAGTAAGAATTTGACTCCCACTAAGTTGAATTATATTGTGAATGAAAAGGAATTTTTAGTTGTTGTTCATGCAATTAACAAGTTCAGACACTCTATAACAGGCTATGAAACCTTTGTTCATATAGATCACTCTGCAATTAGATATTTGATAAATGAACCTATTACTAATGGCAGAGTTACAATATGGCTTTTACTTTTGCAACAATTCAACATTACTGTGGTAGACTGACCTAGAAAACAAAACACAGTTGTTGATTTCTTGTCCAGGATTCAGAATATCAAAGAAGATTCTCTGGTTGAAGATAAGTTTTCTTATGAATATATTTTTGCAGTAACTACTCAAACTCCTTGGTTTGCAGATATTGCTAACTACTTGGTCACAGGAAAGTTACCTTCATATTTGTTAACTAGAGAGAAAAGAAAAATATTCAAGAAAGTGCAAGATATTCATGTATCACTAACGAATTGTATAAAACAGGCCCAGATCTTATGATCAGAAGGTGTTTCAGGGAAGATGAAATGCCCAAGATTCTTAAGTCATGTCATGATGAGCTGTGTGGTGGACACTTTGTTGACAAGAGGACAACCTATAAAATCCTTTCTTTAGGATATTATTGGCCATCCATCTTCAAAGATGCTAAAGAATATGTCAAGAGATGTGACAACTGCCAAAGGGTAGGGAAACCTGCTCCCTCAAATGAAATGCCACTACAAATTCAGGTACACATCGAACCTTTTGAAAAGTGAGCCTTAGATTTTATTGGACCAGTTAATCCTCCATTTAAGTAGAAAAAGTATATATTGGTATGCACTGATTATGTCACTAAATGGGTAGAAGCCAAAGCATTACCTTTTGCTAATGAAAAATCTGTAGTCAAGTGTTATCTACAAATAAAGTGATTGAAAGAATTTTCACCAAGATTGTGCATCTACATAGACGAGATTGGGTAGAAAGGCTTCCTGAAGCCTTATGGGCCTATAGAGCTACATGGAGAAACACAACGGGACATACACCCTATGAACTTGTTTATGGGAAACAAGTCTTGTTCCCTATAGAGTTCCAAATCAGGATTTTCAAGATGGCAGTCCAATTGGGACTAGATTTATCAGAAGCACAAAAGCATAGGCTGGAACAATAAAATGACCTTGATGAAATCAGGTAAGAGGCATTTCAAAGGATTAGTATAGTCCAAAAATAGAAGGCTAAATGGCATGACAAATATATCAAGGAAAAGAGGTTTCAAGTGGGAGATTGGGCGTTGTTATTTGATTCAAAGTTTAAAGATTTTCAAGGGAAGTTTCAAACTCATTGGCTTGGGCCATATGAGATTGAAAGAGTCTTTAGTAATGGAGCAGTGAGGATCAGAACATTAGATGAAAGTAAAACTCCTCTTCTTGTGAATGGTCATAGATTAAAGATATATCAGAAACCCATTTTAAAAGAGGAGTTTATTAAGATTTTCCAAGAATATTCTGAAATGAAGCTAGTGAAGAAGAATTCTTCCTCTCCACTAACTTAGTCTTTATTTTTCCTTATATATATATATATATATATATATATATATATATATATATATATATATATATATATATATATATGTTGGTTGAAAACCAATCATTGATTGGCATACTTATACAAAAAATACAGGGCGAAAATCAGAAGTTTCTGACACCCTATATTTTCCATTTTCTTTCTGTAATAAGTAGTGACAAAAAGCTACAGCCACTCTATAGTTTAGATTCTGCAAAATTTGTCATCTCATCTCACCTCACTTTGTTCTATTTTTTCATTTTCACTTCATTCCATTGTCATATTTCATCAATAAATTTTTCAATTTTTCCTTTTTCAGTAGTCATTCCATCTTCATTTCATTTATCATCTTGTCTTACATCTCATTTCATTTCACTTACATAGCCATTTCCATTTCATTCATAAGCCATATTTCACTTTTTGTTTCACGTTCTACAGTTGATTTTGTTCTGCAGTTGATTCTGTTATGTAGCTAATCTGATTCTGCAGCCACAATTTGTTTATCAGTTCAGGCACAAGTGTATAGTTCATAATAAAATCATGTATGTAGGGAATTGAAGAAAAATCAATTTTGAAGACCAATCATGCTCAAGGTACATGTGGATCAACATCAAAAAAGAAAATTTAGCAAGCGAAAGGTAAAGGTTCCAAAGGTAAAGGCAAAAACTTATTTCGAAACGCAATTTGAAAACATAAGTTTGTATAGTATGTATAATCACATGTCTCCTTAACCAACCATCATTTGATTTGACCGCCACAATGTCTCCGCCATATCTTCCAACTTTAATGACAAACGGTCTCAATGATTCTTTCATTACAAATCTTTGCTTCAAACTCCATAACCTATACTCAAATGGTCCTCCACAACTACACCTATTAATGGTCAAGATGACAATGTGACCTACCTATCTACGACTCTCTAAACCCTTACTATCTACTTATTACATACCAACTCTTAAGTTTTTCTCTCATATTCACGCAGCCATTTCATATACACAGTAATTCCATTTTTTATATACACACAATCATTCCATTTTCATATCCACACAATCTTTCCATTCTCATATATATGCAGTCATTCCGTTTCCATACACACAGTCATTCCATTTCCTAAATAGCACTCGTTTTATAGACAATGAGAGTAATTTTGAAGGTTAACCGAAAACAGGGGATATGGGGCTTATTGTCAAGACATAGCCCGTAGGGGTAAAATATATGGATGGGTATCCACAGCTTAAAGGGATGCTATAGAAGGCTGGATGGTTAAATTTTATTGAGAAATTTGACGGCTACCACAAAGAAATTACCAAGTCTCTTGCAAGGTCATTTGATGGCACAAAAGTGGAGATAGGAGATATCAAATTTGCAGTCATAGAATCCTTCATAGCAGAAGCAACAGAGCTGCCAAGACAAGGAGAAAGATGGTTTAAAAACAAGGAATTTCATGGTGAATCTTGGAAACTGATCCTTAGAAACCTTGGTATGGATGTTTCAATATTTAGAAATGGAATTCCTATTTCAGCACTCAAGAACAAATGGAGTAATATGTTGTTAATATTGCAAAAATTCATTACATGTGAAGGAAGATTTGGATTTATGTATGTTTACCATATACGCTTATTAATGAATTTTTTAGAAAATGGAACCATCAACCTTCCCTTCTTCCTTCTAAACATTCTGAGAAGAATGGCTACAAATGTCCAAAAGAAAATTGAATCCATAAAAACAACTATGTATCAACATGGATTAGTGAAAATTCTAGTTGAATTCCATTTGAGAAGTATAGGGGATACATGGGAAGATTTCTTGGTGAGAAAATTTTCCAGGATGCTCCAGAGTCACCTGAGGATAGTCATGGTAAGAAAAGTAGGAGGATAAATATCAACATTAATATTCAAACCTCCTCACAAAAGAATGATGTAGAGACAGCTTCTAAACCAGAGGATAGGAAGCAGAAAGGAAAAATGGAAGAGACAGCTGAAGAAATTGATGAAGACATTCTTGAACCCTCATCACCATAAGAAGATGAATAGTTACTCTCCGAAAGACTAACCAAGATTAAGGAGAAAAACAAGAAAACTAAGGAAATAGGAAAAAGGAAGAAGGACAAAAGAGAAGAAACCCTAAGTTCTAAAAACCTGAGAAGGGGCTCTAGACTCTGAGATAAGGTGAGGAAGGTAACATCAAAAGAAGCCTAGTTCATAAACTTAGAGGAATAAACCCCAGTTCAGTCTCCTGACAGAATTCCACCTGAACACGGTCCACAAAACTCTCATCCATGGAATTTTGAAGGCAGCCCAAGCAAAGCTTCTACTGGCATAGATCCAATACAGTAGCAAATCTATGACTACGTAGAGTCATTAAAGAAAAAAACGCCTCGATGGATCCAGGATCCTCAACTAATCTAGAGTAGCCTGTCAATCCACAAGAACCTCTAACTAGCTCTCTCAAACAAGAAATATTTGAGTTAGAGATTTTGAACAGGCACATTCAAAAAGAAAAAGAAACCTTGAGGGAACAGAACAAGCTGGATAGAACCATTCATGACAACACAATGCCACACCTGGGATTATCGTACAAGAAAAACAGGAAGCTGAAGAGGAAAAATAGGAAGTTGAGTAGAACACTTATCAACCTCAAATACAGACTTCTTATGAAGAAGCCCAGGATGGCAATCAGTGCAAAGAGAAGTAAGAAAAGGAAGTTGGATGTGCTAGCAGAAGTGTCAAAACAGATGAAATAGGAGAAAGAAGTACACATTTTTGAAAATTTCATGGGCACATGCAATGATTTTGTAGTGGGGGTATGTTGAGCCTCAAAATTACTCTTTCCCTAGCAACTCTTCTCATTCCTTTTCTTTGTTTTTCCATAAGAAAAATGCATTCCCATCACCAATTAACGGTATATACTATCTTGAGGAGGACATTTAGTGATTTACATGTTATGCTTTTATGTTATGCTATTTGAATAAATTTTTGTATATTAGCTACAGAACACAGCTTATTCTACAACTAATCAGTTGTTCCGCAACTACCTTCATGCTCTAACAGGTTCCAGGTGTCAGAAGGAGGAACTAGCTACCTGAGTAGCTTGGAAATCATCATGACATGGACCCTGTCCTATTCACTTAGCCTAGGTAGACAAAGAAGATGACATAAGACTACGGTCAATGGATAAGTCAAACATAAAGACCGAAGGTAAGAGGACTCTGTTTTGTGGTTAATTAACACATTTCACAGTGATGGGAAGCGTTATTCGTAACAACTACCTATACCTGCGGACTCCAACAGCCACCTATACAACCGAATCCAACAGCCACCATGTCTTGGAGTTATGTGTCCAGCATCCGAGGAAGAAATTATGCATATCTGTCTTCTACGTGTTTGGCTGTATCATTTTTTTCTCCACAAATAGTTATGTAATTTTTCTTATAAATACCTGTGTGATGGACCAAAGAAGTTAGTGGTAATAGTGATAGTTTTATTGTGAAATCGAAGTTCTAGACTTTGTAATTTCTGGGCATTTTGTGTCCCTATTTTTAATATGAAGGTCGCATGTTTTATGAAAATCTAAAGGATTTTTCTTGGCGTTGATTGAGAAAGCATAGCCTAATCAATTGCAGAGGGCCCCTGCACCAAAGAAGGTCTCATTTCATTTTCTTTTCTTCTTCTTGTTAACTGTAAATTCATTATTTTCTTTCATAGTGTTTATAATCATTTTCTTACTAACAATGTTTATAATGCAATTTCCATCATTCTTATTAACAGTGTTCATAATTTAGAGTAGCTTCCATTTGCTTGATCTCTTTTTAGTTTTTATCAGTAGTTTAGAAAATGAAACTTAGTATGTAATCTAGATTACATCATTCACTCTTTTGCTAGTTTAAGCTCTCAATTAGACTGATCAGTGCCATTTATTGTCTTTGCCAGTTTATTTTTAGTTTAATTGACTCATGGTGTTAATGAATGTTTATGAAAAACCCTTCAAGTTGATAATTCTTCCTTAACTAAGTGGTTGAACATTTCATTTATGCAACGAGTTATTGCTACATCTCTGTATTTGTTTTCTCTTAGATTAATGAAGTAAAGAATTCCTCAAATGTCATCCCAAGTAGACTTTCTCCCAAAATTGAGAGGCAGAGTAACTAAGTATTTCATTTAGTTTTATTTCTGTAATTAGTTAGACATCAGTTGCAAATTTCACTTTCAATTTTAATTCATGATTTGGAAATAATGGTAAAACAAGAATAGAAACTTTGTTTTCATTTCTTACTTAAGCTTTGCTTCCAAGTCTTTCTTAAAGCTCTGTTTTCATTTTTAGATTTTGAGCAGTCTTTACAAAAGTTAGTTTTAAGTTTTTGATAATTACATTGTAATCATTAGGAATTAAAAGACCAAACCCCCCCCCCCCTCCCCAAAACAACATAAAACACAAAAACAACTAAGTAAGAAAGGTTATCTAGCACAAATACTGCACTACACATCATCAGTTTACGATACCGGGATTGATAATTTATGTAGAGCAATTGAGGACACTAAATTGAACAGGCAACTACCTTTCCTTTCTTGACCATGGCTCCCAACGATTTTCTCTGTGGATTTTCCCTGAAAGTGAAGAACAACAGCTATCAAATACACAAAGATGACAATGAATGTGAAATGAAATAATGTAGATAACTTGTAAAGGTGATAAAAGGAGTTTTATTCGAACGCATGTAAGAAGATATCATATCACGTTAAATGATTTTTCACACATAAATACAGTTAACTCTTACTAAATGCCCACTAATGCTTCATTATCCCTTAGCTTTAATGCTCATAACTGTCTGCATCGTAAATTGGGAAGAAAGCTTCTAGGGTGGCAAGCCTTTGAATTGCAATAATGGCGATTTTGCGATTTATGAAGTAATATCGCAGATCGAAATATCACATTATACCTTTTCACTTTTCTTACCCTCCCTACGTTTCTGCAAGATGCGAGATGCGAGACGCTCATTTATTGTCTCAAAACATAGCTACTTGTTAGTTTTTCTATGTAAAGACCCTTTTTAATAAGTGGCAGACCTAAACATTTGTGCATAAGGTATTGAAGGACTGGCTTCAGGTCTTGATCGCTTTTCGCAATATCAACCGATGGTAGGTTTGCGGTGTTCTTTTGAATGCTTGAAATGTGATGCAATAAAGGTTATGATGCCATCACAATTTCGTATCTCACTTATTTTGAGACAACCTTTTAAGGTGGGCTCTTCATAAATAGTGATATGTGATGCAAGACTTGGTTTTGAAGAGAAAAGCTTAAGACCTAGTTTATGTTAAAAATATGATAGTTTCAAGATATAAAGCGTAGAGTTCTCTTTTAATCATTTTTACTAGATTTGGTGGGTTAGCAAGGTCTTTTGATGATGCTTAATCATGCGATCTATGGGAAGGAAAGAATTTAGTAGCTCTTTTGAAAAGGGGGTTTGATTGATATCTTTCTTTATTCCAAAAATAAAATAAATTCCTAAATGCTAAGTTTATTTTTTGGATGGATTTTTTTAAAGGATCCCCATTAATTATTATAATATTAACTATTATTGTTAATCAATGGGGGGTTGTTGAATAGCACAACAGAAATCCACATATAATCATACTTGTCACCCTGAGTAACTAGCTACAAGCCTATCTCCACGATAATCGCAAAGAAGATTAAGTGGGGTAGCCTCAGTGACTACCTCTCCACACTCAAACTCTACCTCGTGAAGATGTACCCTTCTCTCTTAAACATGCTCTAATCAATACTAAAAATGGTCCTCATGCTCCTGTAATGAACCCTCCATACTTGTTTGCAATGTATCTCAACAAACAGGGATAGGAACTCATCCTACTCTTTCTCTCCTCAGTGAATCTTTGTTCGAAAGTATTTTGTCACATTCCCAACTCTATACCTAAAGTGTCATCCTATGTGTCACTGTCATCACAAATGTCATAAAGCGACAAAAGGTTTGTAAACTCATTCACCACGAATTATATGCTCAATACATCCCTAAAGAGATGGAGAACTAATATCTTGAAGTAATTCTAGAAAAGCTTGTGAAAAACCCTAATTTACAAGACCAATGCTACTTTTAGTAGGCAAATTCTTGCTAGTAATTGTTTGTCTAACTAGTGACTAGTGCTAGTAGCACGACTTTTGATAGGAAAATCCGCATTGATCCTCTTCAAGTAGTTTCTCCAAAAATGGAGCAGAAGCTTCGCTTACTAGAAGCCTTGAGAACGATGAGATGGTAGTTGTTGGATGAAGATATGGTCGAATACTCCCATTTAGAGCCCTTGATCCTACATTTAGGGATCTTTACTTTGGGATAAGTACCTTCTTCCCCGTTTGGTGGACCTCTAACTCCACCTCCCTCACTATAAATCCCTTTTTCACTTTCCTCAATGGGTTGTTCATTGTTGGTTGTCATTCTTCTGCTTAATTGTGCTTAGATGTTGTCATTTTGGTGAGAGAGGAAAGGAGAGATTGTTAAGTTTGGCCTGGACTTGGAACCATCCTAAAGGAGGCCTTCAATATCAAGGAATAGGTTATATGCTTCCCTCTTTGATTTAATCATTAACAAAAATCATGGTTTATTTCCCAAAAGATTGTCTATGATAGTTTTTTAGTACAATACTCCTTGATCTATTATCACTTACATTGGATTTCAATCTTATGATCTCCCTTGTGGTTGTCTTTTGATCTATCTTGTAGGTATTCGGACGCAAGGAATAGCGAGGAGAAATCTTGGGAGCTAAGGGATCAGTATCATCATGAAAGGTCGATCACATAGGAGAGAGGTAGGCCATATCCCTTTCTCATTTGTCATTATGATTTAGGTTAGGGAAGTTTTCTTGTTTTGTCACAGTTGTTACTAGAGCCACACATTGGGATAGAGTGATCAATTCTATCCGTAGAATGGATTTCCTCATTAAAAATTGGTGACTCCACTGGGGAAGCCTACACCCTTTTCATCCTCCTTTCATTTTTTACCTTCTTGTTAAGTTTGGCCAACCATTGAACGATCCTTTGTTTCGATTCATTTTTAGTATGTACTGTGAATTGCTGGTGTCTTAGGGTATCAGGTCTAAAGTTTTTTCCTCGGTATTTCTTGTCTTTCCTAAAATTTCCTCACTTAGCACGAGTTTTATCAGTGACATTCGTGCTAATAGCACATGTTTTTCCCTATACAGCCATGCTGAAAACCTTGTCTTCCACTATTTACCCACGTTAAATACTAACATGGGTTTTGTTATGAAAAGTAGCACTGATGACCCAGTTAGCACAGGTTGTGCTATATAAAGTAGCGTTGGTCCTTGAATGTGAGAATTTTTAAGGTTTCTGTTGAAAAATCATAGTGTGTCCTGATCTTTAAGGTCATTTCCCTGTTCTATGGCAGCAGATTCTGTCTGTGTTCTTTCAATTTCTTTGTGGTGTGCAAAAGTCAATCCCATCCTTTAAGTGGTAAAAAATGGAATTTTGATTGAGTTTTTGATGTTTTGAGTCAATTAAAATCATTTATTGATGCTTGTATGATTGGGAAAGTTTTGATCTGTTGTTGATTGAGCATTAGTAGTTCTCTTGCAATCATGAAATAAATTTAACTTGCATTTATTTAGTTTTTATTTCAAAATTTTAATTTTTGTAAAAGTGCATTAGATTAGTTGCATTGAAAAGTTATTTTGTTGAGATTCATCATTGAAAATAAATCACATTCTTTGGTGATTGAAAGCTAAAGAGTGCATTAGGTGCATTAAATCATTCAAACTAGAAATAAAAGTGAAAGTTAGTGAGAGGAATGATTGATGCATTTTGTTTGATTCATTATTCATTGAAACTTCTTCCTTTGATTAGTCTAGCTTTCATCAAAATGGAAAGAATACTTTTGTCATGATTGTTGCATCTTAAGTGTTCAGGTGACATCGCTTTGAGCCATAAAATTGAAACATAATTCAAGAACAATGTTAAAATTTACTCAATTAACCTAAGGATATTTTGGAACTTAATGCAAACATTTAGTGGTCTATGCTAGAGATGTGTTCCGACGTCTATAAACCTAACAGTTGTCGTTAACTACCTGCATTGTATCCCAAAGGTGAAAACTCATTCCACGTACAGAAGTATATAGTATCATTCTCCAGTACACTCATGTATATCAGAGGCGCTCCATGTATGGAAAGTATGGGAATGCTCTCATCGAATGGTTATGCATTAGACAATGCTAACATGGACGTGTGCTCCCCGTACTGTCGCATATGTATTTGGATACCCCACTAGGTTGCTATCCTTTAGCCATAGGTAACTGATTCGGTCGGCTTGTAAATGTGATACACTGAATACAACATTCAAGGAGATTGTCCATCGTACGTTAAGTCCTTGGCTTCGGCTAAGGTGTATATTGCGGTTCACGAATACTTGGTAAATCCTCTTTCCTAGCTTACCCATTTTTTATTTTTTTTTTTGTTAATTTATAAAATCAATTAATTGACCGCAGAAAAACAACCTTCCTATGGAAATACTCCTTAGTAGATCCTAGGTTGATATCAATGGCAACATTTCCTAAATCTACCAACCAAGGAAACCCCCCTAATGGAAATCCTAGTCCTTTTCCTTCTTTTGGAAATGTTGGTGCTCCCTATATGGAAACTTTGTCCCTTCTTGGTTTTATTATTGGTTTTCCAGTTTGGTTATTTTCATCCTCAGTTATTCCAAGTGTCCAAACTTATTTTCAACTGAGTTCTCCTCCACCTGAACAACATCAACCTCATGTTGATCCTAAAGTTGGCCCCTCGCCTTCTTCACCTTTTTCTTCATCCCATTCTTCCTCTTCACCTGGTGAAAGCTTGGATTCTAGTAATGAGGAAGCTAAGAAGAAGAGGAAGAGGATGAAGAAGAATAAACAAAATAAGCAAGGGGGAAACCAAGCAGCCATTACTATGGATGAAACTAACGTAGAAAAATATTCCAACCAACCCCAGAAAGTAAAATTCCCTTGCATATTATGTAAGGGTGACCACCTTCTTCGGAATTGTCCTGGTATTCCCAAGGTCTTAGAAGTGTGGTCCACAGGTTCACATCAACCTTTGTCATCAGCCTTTGGTGATCATGTTGGTGATAAACCTTCAACTAGTAATAATAAGATCAATGGGAAAAATGGAAACGTCAAATTTCCCTGTAGTTTGTGCAAAGGTAATCATCCCATTCACCTTTGTCCTCTTCTGGATGAGGCTTCCAAAGAGTTGGAAAACATTACAACTTCCTATCCTTGTCTTCCATTGGTTATTGGAAGCTTTCCCCTGATCCTTCTCTAGTTGATCAAGTGATTGATAAATCCATCTTTGGTAAACTGCACTCTCTTTGAAAGTGAGCCTTGTAAGTCCATTCTCAACCATCCATTGGCTGAGAAAATGGTAGATTTGGCTCCACCTTCAGTTAACCATACCTTTCGGGTAGAGAGTGAACCTCATACTGCTCAGGTTCTTCTACTTTATTCAGTTTTGAATGAACTGGATTGAAATCCTCCCATTCTCGAGGTGCATAAGAGAAGTTCTCATGTTCCCATAGCGCAAGAGTGTAGCTCTCACGTTCCTACGACACCCCCTCTGAGTAGTTTAGTCACTTCTTTTGATTGGAGTTGACTGGTAGGATGTCGTATTCTGCCTTATGCGCCTTTGCAGATTATAGTACATGCTTACAATATGGTCGTACCTAGCACAGTCATAGATGAGGGGGAATTTGTTAGCATTTTGTCCTCAAATTCTTGGCAAGATTTAGGTTCTCCTCAGCTTGTCCCTGTCACCCAAAATTTGTTAGCTTTTAACAGAGGAACCATTCAACCATTAGGGATCCTTCATAAGTTACCTATTATTTTTGGAGGAAAGATTGTCTATATAGATATGATGGTTGTCCAAGGCCCTTTAGATTTTAATCTACTCCTTGGCCATGACTATGTTTATGTCATGGGAGCTCTTGTCTCTTCTCTCTTTTGTGATGTGTTTCCTGCATGAAGGAAGAATTGTTATCATTAATCAAATTACATTCATTGGTCTCAAATCAACCCCCAATCAGCCGCCATCCCTAAATGGTTGTTATATTCAAGAGGTATCACCCCCGCCACAAGTTAATTACGTGGCACCTGTTCCATGCCCACATCTACTGATGATCTAGTAGGTGATGTAGTACATCATGTACTGGGGGCATTGGAGCCTGATTTTTCATTTGGATCCTTGGACATGTATCCATTCTAGAGTGTTGTTCTCCATCTGATGAAAACCTCATGGAAGCCATGGTCTCTTATAATCCATGATCAAGGTCATGAGGATAGTTCTTTTACTATGTCAACCTCATTAAAAAATGATATAGGTGTTATGAGGATAGTTCTTTTACTATGTGAACCTCGTTAAAAAAATGAAATAGGTCATGAGGATAGCTATTTTACTATGTCAACCTCATTAAAAAATGAAATAGGTGTCATGAGGATAGTTTTTTAATTATGTCAAACTCATTAAAAAATAAAATAGGTCCTCATGAGCAAAGTTCCTTGTCTTATGTCAAGCTTGTAAAAAAATGAAACAACAGCCACGAGGGTAGTTCTTTTACTATGTCAACCTCGTTAAAAAATGAAATAGGTCCCCATGACGATAGTCTTTTACTATGTCAACCTCATTAAAAAATGAAATAGGTCCCCATGACGATAGTCTTTTACTATTTCAACCTCGTTAAAAAATGAAATAGGTCCACATGAGGATAGTTCTCTTACCATGTGAACCTCATTAAAAAATGAAATAGGTGTCATGAGGATAGTTATTTTACCATGTCAACCTCGTTAAAAAATGGAATAGGTTCCTATGAGGATAGTTCTTTTATTATGTCAACCTCATTAAAAAATGAAATAGGTCCCTATGAGTAGAGTTCCTTTACTTGTTTCAAGGTAGTTAAAAAATGAAACAAGGTGTCATGAGAAGAGTTCTTTTACTTATGTCAATCTCTTTAAAAAAAAGAAACAAGATGTCATGAGAATGGCTCTTTTCCTGTGTCAAGCTCATTAAAAAATGAAACAAATCCTCTTCCAATTTGAGTCTTTAATTAGATTTCATAAAATCCTAGTCAATTCTTTCACTTGATCTCATAAGTGAACCTTCGTTCCATCCACCTGTTAGTAACCAGTGGTCTACTTAGGTGAATGAAATGAAGCTTGAGGGGCATGTACCTCGAATTTAGTCATTATGTTGGGGGCATGCAAACTCATCTCAAGCATAGTTTATCTTTGTTTCAAGCTTTTGTAAAAATGAAACCAAACCCAAACATAGTTTGTTTTCATTTCAAGTTTGTGTAAAAATGAAACCAAATCCAAGAATAGTTTGTTTTTGTTTCAAGCTTGTGTAAAAATGAAACCAAACCCAAGCATAGTTTTTTCGCATCTTTCAAGCTTGTGAAAAAATGAAACCATCCTTAATTATACTCAAGAATAGTTTCCCATGTTTCAAGCTTGTGTAAAAAGTAAATCATTTCCCTTTTCACCTCTCGTGAGTGTCATATTTATCAGCTTGTTTTTGCTAGATGAGCCTTGGCTTCTTCATTCCATCATCACCATCTCTTTGGCCGATCATATGCTTTCACTTGGTTGTTTTACCCTTGCTTGAGGAACATCAACGATGAGTGGTCTTATTAGCCAACCTCTTAACCTTTACATGTTTTCAGAAGTTCCATCATCACCAAAACTAGTTGCTACCTTTTACACCACTCATTCCTCTAGGTGGAGTCCACTTTCAACTCTTTTTAGACTCCAAAAATATGAAAATATTTTTGAGCACTTGTCTTTTCAAACTCGTAAAAGTAAATGAAAAGACATCTACTCAGTATAAGTTTAACCCTTTTCTAGATTTAGATAGACTAGTTACGAAAAAGGAATACCTTAGTCGAACATGGGTAAGAGGTTCTCTTGGATATTGTTTTCTACCTTTTTAGATTTGAGAGACTATCTACGAAAGAGGAAATTTGGATTTTTCTTTTTTTCCTCTTTTTCAATCTCTTTAAACATGAAAAAGATTTTGAGTTACCCCTCCGTTGAACTCGTAAAACTAAAAATATGCAGGACCTTTCACCATGACGAGACTAAGTTACTCCTTCCTAGGGCTCATTAAAATTACTAAGATGGATTCATCCGAAGGATGAACTTATAAGAAAATCATATGGTATCCTCTTCAAGATTTTTATTAAAAATAAAGAGGTAGTTTCTAGTGATAGTGGGGAAAATCAAAGTAAACATGTTTTGTACCTTGTATAAAAGGCAACATGTTGCTCTCAAACATGACACTCATTTGTATCTCGTGTCGAGTCTGGGATATCCTCTCTTCGCCACTTCCCTTCCTTGGTTTGGGAAATCCATTTTCCTCTGATTCAATCACCCTTGTTTTCATCATGACCTCCGATTCCATTTTCAGTCAAGTGATGTCGAACTCCAAAGTCGTGTCGTTAATATGTTCAAAAGAAGTCCTATCTGCAAAAGTCAAACCTCTTATACCTATGTGACCCTCTCTGCAACAATCCTAAATCACTCTAATAATTTTGAGATATCCTATGTTTCATGTTGATGATGTGGAAAACATTATGGCCCTCCTTCAACAAATCACTTCCTCCCGACTTCAGCTCATTATCTAAGAAGTTGATTTAGAAACACCCTTTCAGTACCTTGCAGCTTGCATGCCTCAATGGAAAGTTCTTCATGTCCAACAACAGGGTTATAACATTGGCCTTCTATTGAATGATTCAGCAAGTGTTCAACTTCAGATCACATATTCACACTTGTAAATTGTACTAGTGTACCTTGAGGGCCATCGTCATTATTGGTGGTTTCTCTCGCGCCTGTTAAAGGTTTACATTATTGATCGGTAATCAGGTAGTTTCTACCATGTTCAATGTCATCACATCTATTCACATGGTTAGAATCGTACATCGATCGGGACAAAGATGAAGACCCTGGATCTCATCTGTTAAAATCCAGGTTACGAGGAGTTATTGAGTATTCATGATTAAATACATGATCCTTTTCATACATATGGTTGCATCCCTGTCATGGAACCATAGACATGATCCTTTTTCAGATGGATGGTTGCATCCATACCATGGATTCATGTATTACATTTTGATTCCTATTCAGATGTATTATCAAGCATATGTATATATCAGAGATGTCATATATTGTATCATGTTTGATTTACAGGTCTGCTGACGATGGTATTCCAAGCTCCTTTCCTTAACCAATAAAGTACTTCAACCATCACTTCATGTTCTGATTTCATGCTTTAGGAGGCATCTGTTACACAGCATTTTGTCACATCCCAACTCTATACATGAAGTGTCATCCTTTGTGCCATTGTCATCACAAATTTCGTAAAGCGAAAAAAGTTGTGTAAACTCATTCACCATGAATTATATGCTCAATACATCCTTAAAGAAATGGAGAATTAATGTCTTGAAGTAATTCTGGAAAAACTTGTGAAAAACACTAATTTGCAAGACCAACACTACTTTTAGAAGGAAAATCCATGCTTGCAGCTTTTTTTTAACTAGTGACAAGTTCTGACAACACAACTTTTGATAGGAAAATCTGCGCTGATACTTTTCAAGAAGTTTCTCCAATAACAGATCAGAAGCTTCTCTTACTATAATCCTTGAGAACGATGAGATGGTAGTTGTTGAATGAACATATGATCAAGTACTCCCATTTAGAGCCCTTGATCCTACCTTTATGAATCTTACCTTTGGGATAATGACCTTCTTCCCCCTTTGGTGGACCTCTAACTCCCTCTCCCTCACTATAAATATTCTTCACTTTTCTCAATGGGTTGGTCATTGTTGGTTTCCATTCTTCTTCTCAATTATGCTTAGATGTTTCCATTTTGGTGAGAGAGGAAAGGACAGTTTGTTAAGTTTAGCTTGGACTTGGAACCATCCTAAAGGATTCCTTCAACATCAAGGCACCAGTTGTATACTTCCCTCTTTGATTTAATCATTAATACAAAACATGTTTTATTTCCTGTAAGCTTGTCTATGATAGTTTTCTTAATACAATACTCCTTGATCTATTGTATAACTTACATTTGAATTCATATCATGTGATCTCTCTTGTTGTTGTCTTTTGATCTCTCTTGCAGGTATTCAGACGCAAGGATAGCAAGGAGCAAGCCTAGGAGCTAAGGGATCAAGATCATCATCAAAGGTCAAGCGTATAGGAGAGAGGTAGTCCATCTCCCTTTCTCATTTGTCATTCTGATTTAGGTTAGGGAAGTTTTCTTTTTTTTTCACGGTTGTTACTAGACCCGCACATTGCTCTAGAGGGATCACTTATATCCGTAGAAGGGATTGTCTGGTTAACAATCTCTCCAACTATGGATCCTCATGCCATCTACGTACACTACTACACTAAGGCTCATCATCATGAATGTCATCTTGGACTAAAAACCATATCCTTCTAGATCCATCATCATCATTATCAATATCAAGGTGATCCTCAATCAACGTACCCTCCTCATCATACATGTAAAAAAAATAACATAGATATAGAAGTCTTAGCATCAACCATCTATGGTCTCCTAGCAAGACTTGGAACCCTCTCTATCAAATCAGTCGTCAGCTATGTCAAAAATATAAGGGTATAATTTATATGATTCAACCTCCTTGCAATCTCATCAACATGCTATCTCTCCTCCAGATGAATGACTATTATTATAGTGCTTCCATTTTAAATGGCCTACATTATTAGAAAAATTATAAGTCCCGCTCTAGAAAGAATGTACAATTTCTCTGATTTTGGTACAAGCACATCTCTCTCTCTCTCCAACGAGGAACTATTGTCCCAATACAACATCAAAATAATACAACTAAATAATGGTGAAATTGAGCTCCCACTCCAATGTCCAATCTACACTCGGACATCTACAATCATCCAAATGACTCTCCTCTCTTTAGAATTCACTACCTTGAAGAACATATCGATTGAATCTATTTGCATGCCCAATCTCCTCACTACATCCTCCTTCAAGAAGTTATGAGTAGCACCACTATCTATCAAAGAAATATGCTACCTCCCACCTACACATATACTCACATAGTTCAAATGATTCCTGCTTCAATCATGCTTTAGAGTAGCCTCCGTCAATGAAGTTGCACCTAAAACTTACATATTTCCTACAAATGGCTTCCCTACCTGCTATAACATATATACTTTATACTTCCATTGAAAATTCTTCACCATGTGACATTCTCCATATAACCAATACGAAAGAGAAGTATTCTCTTTCCTTCCACCACGTCTCCTTCTGGGTCACTTCTTCATGGACTCAACCTAATCATAGTCTCTCCCTCATTGAAGCAATCTATGCCACCCCACATCTTGTCTCATTTAAAGTCCATGAGCGAACTCTAACCCATGCATCCATATGGCTGGACTCAACCTTCTCTCTCAAACAAACATCAATATTGTTGTGGTTATACAAGTAGTATGCCACTACCCTCTTTACTTTCTCACCAAAATGTTTAGCATTGACATGCAACTTCACCATATTTTCTTCCAGGCATTCCCAACTTCTTAGGATAGCTCGAATTTTAGTGTGTGATCATGCATTGATGTCCTCCATGATGACTCCTTTACCAATTCATCTTCACAAAAATGGCATCTCTTCTCTTAGTTGAGTATGCATTCCACATGTGACATCACAAGCATAATGGGGAAAGTTACCAAACTATCTTCAAACCACTTTAGCTCTAAGACCAACTTCGGTTGGTTAATAACAAACTTCTATCAACCTACATCTCTGATACCAACTTCTAGTCAAAACTGGTGGACTTTTCTCTGATCCCATTTTTCATGCACACAAAAGATACACTTGAGTTAAGGCATGTTGATTCCTTTGGATTTGTGGCAACAACAAGGTTTATCATAATGGTTGTGACCAACTTATGATTACCAATCCCGGACTAGGCATCTAGTACTTATACTTTTAACATGTAAGATACATTATGTTAGCGGAATTAACTTACAATCTTCATCACAAGTATAATGCCCGATATTCACATCAACATTCAACATCCAATATAAATTTCATAACAATGTCATAATCATAAATATCACATTATAACATTTCACATCACATTAAATAAGTAACAATGCATGTGTGCAAAGCTTCTTCTTTGTACAAGTCTTGAAATCATGTACATCAAAATTGGCCCATGACCTAATCTCATATTGCATATCATAGAACCATAACCCAATCCCATTGGCTTATCAACCAAGTCCCCCCACAGAAACCCAATAACAAATGCACCATCTCCATTCCAAGTCACCCTCTCATGATCCAGTCGCTCATTGCTCATGTGGCTTGGTACAATCATTCCATAAGACCCTCGCATAGTTTGGTCATTCCACAATACCTTTACATGATTCGATCATTCCAAAACACCTTCACATGGTTCGATCATTCAACAAGACCTTCACACAGTTTAGTCATTCCAGAAAAACTATCAGAGTTTAGTTGTGCACAATTTGGTTGTTTCACAAACTCTAGCACAATTCAACATGATCTGTGCAACTCCACATAGTTCTGTAGTACTTTGCATGACTTTATGCGATCACTCCAAATACCTTCAATTTATACATGCCCCTTCAGGCATGCACCATTTTACACAACTCAGACCTACTTCTTCTCAGTCATGTTTTTTCTCCTCCTCATCCATTCATCGAACACATATGTTACACCATCGTGCCAAAGGGGTAGTTGTGCTATCCATTTAATTCGACACACCATTCCACCAATTCTAAGGTCATTTGACTCATTCTAATGGTCCAACTTGTTCCACTTTGCTGATACCATTTGGGCATGGAGTTTCACCTAGGTAAATCAGGTACCTTGTTCCACATCAGACACCCCACTTGGACAAGCACCTTCAATTTAACTTGAGCACCGTAGGGGCAACATGGGTGTGTCGTGCTAGCTTGAGTACCAAATTTTGGGCACGCTCTTTAGGCCTCGTCATGCCACACACCCAAAACACCACTAATACCATCACAAAATGTGTGATGGAACTCTCGCCTTGTGACTTGTGTCCTCCAGCTCATGTCGCTCATTGGCGCTCAAGCTCAAGGCCATGATATTCATGCTTGAGGGGTCACGATGCACCCAAAAGTGTCTTGGAACTGTGCAGAGCCCTTGGAGTTATGAAAATATATTTTATTCTATAATAATATGTAGTTGGAGGAAACCAACAAAACTTTCACTGGATACATTAAGCGCACTAATGTTTCTTGCTTGAGGGGTTACAATGCGTCCAAAAGCCTCTTGAAACTGTATGTTTTATTTTATATTAATATTTAGCTATTGAATTCTCAATTCCAACAAAATTAGAGATGGATAACATATATGTCGAGAAATGAAATATACTACAATAGCACTGCCTACAACATTAGTCTAAAATAGGGTGATGATGTTTTTCCGTAAAAGTTTAGTTGATGACTTTTCACATTTCAAACACCATAGAAAACAAAGTGAGTCTCTACTCATCTAAAATTCTGACTTATTTCAGGTAATGGGAATCCACGAAAGTTTACTAATAGGTGTCGAGCATGTAAGAGGAATCCACCTTGATTACAACCAATAGCTTAAAATGTTATATATTTAGTAGACGCATTAGTAATTTCATGCCTTCCAACGTTTCTCTCCCGTGAAACAAAATATATGTGCGATAATTTTCTCGTTTCATGAAAAAAAAAAAAAAAAAAGTGTTTTTCATGTTTTAGGTCAAGCATACACATATTGATGTTTGTTTCATAAAAAAAAAAATTATTTGAGATTTTTTTCTCATTTAAAAACATACATCAATAGTTTTGTTTCTAATTTTCATCTCATCAAAAGTATGCATCAATTTTTTTTTTCATATATATATAATTTAATTTTTTTATATTAAAGAGAGAGAAAGTAATAACTTATTTATATAACTGTTTAATTTTTAAATGTTACATATTATATTTTTCCTCGAATTTTTTGATAGTTTGTTTCATTTTTTTTTTGTGTATGGAGTATAGCAATGTGATGACTTTTTATATAATTGTCATATCAAATTTTGTGTTGAATCACTTTTGTTATGTTTATTTTGGTTGTTTGAGATTCTTGTTTGGAGTACTTATTATTCTATGAGTTTGGTTTGGGTTGTAAGTTTTTTATTCAGTCTATTGTTATAGATACTTTGGTAACTTAAATTTATTGGACTTGCCACTTTTGAGATTAGTAAAATTCAATGTAAAAACTTAACTAGGGCATGATTACAACTACATATCATGAGATATCATGGGCAATACCATGGCAAAAGATATACACCAAAGAGGTTGTTACAAGATAAATGAGGAGTTATAATATCAATAGAAAAGATGGAAAGTGGGGTCCATGGGAAAATATTATAATATTGTTCTATCCATGTCCCATTTCCTAAGTTTTCCTTGACCTCTCAGCTATTTGTTTAATATAAATTGATTAAGCTTATTGAGTAGCACATGCCCTCCTTGCAAGGGAGAGTATAATTAGCGGATTTGTTTTAGAGATTCTCTCAATTGTTCCATTCTCCCATGCTCTCCTATGCAAAATTACTTCCTCTCCATAATTATTATGGAATCTATATGTGAGTTAAGGCTTGCCAAGACTATAAAAATGTGATAAAATCCCATGACATTGAAAGTGTAGTGTGATTTCATGGTAAATTGAGAAATTGGTGTTTTAATGGGAGGAAAATTGGGATGGTTCTAAGGAAGAACAAAGGTTGTTTTCTCACATTGTTTGGAGAAAAATTTCTACTTGCAACTATATTCTTATGCCATGGATTAAGCTAAAATACTTCCACTTTAGAAAATTCATATAGAATAACCACCATATTTTTTCCTACTTACATTAGAACATTAGAAGGAAATTAAATTACCTAAGTAATGGCATTTTGGTTAGAGGAATTCCTTTCCTTGAGTGTTGTTTTTGTCTAAGCCCTAAGGGAAAGAAGGTTCAAAATAGTTGTGAATGGTATGAGGCATATATTAGTTGCATCGTTGGGTCTAAAAATTGACTCCTTGTTGCTTATAGTTCTTAGGAACTTTTATTGGGCTAGGAGAGTGAAATTAAAACCTCATAAGAGTTCCTTCTCCTTGACGATATCATGCCCTAGATTAGGGTTTGAATCCATAAATGAAACCTATGATTGGGTAATGAATCACTCTTTAATAATTGATTTAATGTGAATTCACTTCAAGGAAAATTTTAAGGATGGAAAATTTTCTTGAAGTTTAGAAACATTGGTTGAACTCACTAATCCCTAATATGCAAACTATAAATTTTTCAATGATATATTTGTAAAATTATTCAAATTTATAATGATTTATCATATAGCCACTATATAATGTTGGCGATTTTTAAGGTAAAATAATTTTATATTCTAAAATTTGGGCGAATCATCTTTTATAAAAATTGGAAATTGGCGAATCGTTTTTTGGAAAAATCATGGAAAATTAGCCCATTGGGCGAACATTAGCCCCTAAAATTTTCCATGAAATTTCACTTGAATGTGAGTGTGGATGGAAATGAATCACCCTTCGATAGTTTACTTGGTGTTAATTTACTAGAATGTGAGTGTGCACATGCATGTGTTTGTGTACCACACACATGCACATTTGTGTAGCCATTTCTATGTTGAATATTTTTTATTTCATTAAATTCCTTGGATGCAACATATTGTAATATATGAGTTGTGTAATTAAATGAATAACTACATAAATGAAGTAGGAAATCCTTATTTAATCCTATTGCATCTATAAGTAATTAAGAATCCATAATTAATTGTCTTTGCATGAGAAATTTTGTTATTTGGCTATTAAGAGAGGAATTGGACATAGTTTGAAATATAAGTTTGAAAACAAGGAAATTGCATTGGAGTTACCTAATATTTAAAGGAGGTAGGTTTAGAAAACTTAAAAAGTAGTATCAAAGCTCAATTTTTAACTCTAAGCTATTATGGGTAGGAAATGTGATTTATAGAATGAACTCATAGCTACGTGACAATTTTTACTAAAATCCCTCTTTGAGAATTGGTTATTATGTTAGTGTGACATTTCATGGTAATGAGCTAATGGTGGGAATTCATATGAATGATCGGTATGAAATCCTTTGCATTTGTCAAGGAAGTGGACTTACTATGAATTCATGAGAGTCGTAGTTCAAATCCAATGAATAAGAAAACCTATAGATCTTTCAAGAAATACACAATTTAAATTCTAGAAAGTGCATGTCTTACAAATGGGTTTTACACTGAGGCCTAACCCTTATATTTGCATGACAAAATATTGTGTGTGCCTAACCTAATATGCAGATGGCACACATGTTTTCATCTTGTTCTATTTCCAATTTAGTGGCTTATATCATACCTCATTTAGATGTTATCAGAATTACCTTAAATAATGTAAATGAGATTCGTTAGAAGATGATATAGTTATATTTCGTTTGGAAAGAATGTGGGTTAGTTTGTATATTTATATTTGTTTGGAAGACAATGCCATAACAATTTGTCAAAATTTTCCATTAGGAATATTAGTGTGAAGGGGAAAGGAGTGAAGGAGGTGAGTATTGTGGATGGGAGACACATCTCTCAAATCAAGAAAATTAAATTGTCATTGTTGATAGTTTGTTTGCATGGCATTTAACCATTATATTGTGATTAATTCCTCAACAACCTTTCTCTCTATTTAGAAAAGAATAAAGATACCAAAGAAAGTCTCTAAAAAGTAACTTGGGATCTTTTGGGGATACATTTGTGATGTTGATTCCTTGTAGAATGCATGTGTATTTTTAAATCAGTTGGTGATTTTGGGCTTCCTCTCTGATGCAATAAATTATAATTCATTTGTAAATGGGGACTCAAAACATGGGAATGTAAAAGAGGTTGTAAGACTAGGATATGAAATGGTGCATAATGGTGTTTCAGTGAATGTTGTGACTTATATTTGTCTTATGTAGGGCCCCTACACTAAGGGTGGTTTAGAAGAATTTTTTATGATGGTTTTGGAGATGGTTGATAAAGGAACCCAACCTAATTAGGTTATTTACACAAATCTCATACTTGGAAATTCCAAAAAAGAAAATGCATTAGGCCTTGGATTGATATAGAGAAATTATGAAGAAGGGTCATGTTCCCAATGCTTAAATTATATCAAAATGTCTAAGGGGTTTTGAATGAACATTTTTTGCAAGATTTAAAAAAAAAAATTGCATTTTGCAACCACTAGAGAATTGTTTGGTGGATGTGTTTATTTATAATATTGACATGGGTTGGTCTCAAATGGATACAAAATTAAATTAAGCTTGTAATATATATCATGAGATAATTAATAGGAGAGTGGACATGTGTTATTTTGTATAATATTTTATGCATGATCATTTCAAACAATAGGGATATAGATATAGCTTTTGCACTTTTCACCTAAATGGGTGGAAAAGGTGTCTAGCAAAATGTTGTTACCTAAAAAATTATCATTGATGGGATTTTTCAAGAAAAAATTGATAGATAATTTTACATACACAATGAAATAATTAAGAGTGGAATTATAGTCATTATTTGTCTATAAACTATCATGCATATTCCACTAGAATAGCTTATCACAACAAATCTTGTATTATGCTAAAATATTTACTATACATGTTTATTCCCCTAGATAAAAGGTTTAATATCACTAGCTTAATTATTATATTTATGTAAACAACTATAATACAAAAAATGAAAAAAACAAGAAAATGAACACACTATTTACACAATTTAACCTAGGAAAACCGAAATGGGAAAAAAACTAGCTAGAAGGTGAGGCCTGTGCTTCACTCTCATCTTTGGTTATGAAAATGCATATAGAAAGAAATGGGGACTCACTATGGAGTTCTCTTAAAAATTATGGCCTAAATTATTGCCACAAAATATTCTACCTCCTATTTCATATTCTTAAATCCCAATCCTATATGCTCTACCAACTATGGACCAAGATTCTTGTTTGTAACTCAATTCATTTGTGAAATTTATCTAAGCATTTTACATGGTACCGAAGTTCAAGGGGATATTTTAAGGATAAGCACATATTTTTGTATTTGTAGGTAACAAAGGATTAAAGTGCACGTATAAAATGGATCATCCTTTCACAATGATCCTCAAACCATTTAATTATTTTGAATGGAAGTTGAAAATTGTTCTTCAACTCAGAAACAAAGGAATTTATAGGATTACTATGTGAATCAAACCTTATCCTAATTCCAAAACTAAGAAAGAAAAGCATTTTTAGAACATGGATGAAGCATCCAAAATGTTATGCTTATCAATACCTCTATATATACTATTTAATGTAAAATATTAG
The DNA here is from genome assembly GCA_000404065.3 of Pinus taeda. NCBI lineage: Eukaryota > Viridiplantae > Streptophyta > Pinopsida > Pinales > Pinaceae > Pinus > Pinus taeda. Next base: position 34,274 of record APFE031614115.1, on the reverse strand, counting down.
TTCCACACTAAATGAATTCTAGATCACATTGGTGGGTCTCTTTGGGAAATGGAGGAACTACAAATACACCAATTGGAGAATGAGGTCATCCCTTTGAGTCTAGAAATTATGGAACTATGAAATACTTCTTCACAAAGTTCAAATGTTCGTTGTGTCAACTCAAGACATTTGGAATTTACAAGAAAGAAGAGCAGTCAAACGTCTCTATTCTCTCATAACTAATCTTGAATACTCAACCTTCCTTTCTCCCTTTCATATTTCAATGCTAACAATGTGACCAACTTGGAAAATGCCTCCTATGGATGCATTCATTGAATCTCTCATACAAGAGCGAGATAATCTCATAAAATGGGTTCTCTCAAGAATTCCATCGTGTCATGAAGATGAACCACACTTTTTGGTTCGAAAAGCAATGACCCAAATGTTCAATGTGACTTCTTTCGAAACAACTCTTTATACATTATGATATGGATCACAGAAGCTTGAATTCAAATAATTCCAAAGCCATTAGAGGAAATTTCAGCCTAAAAGTGGCCTCTTAAGGAAAAATAATAAATTAATAAGAAAATAATAAAATAAGGGATGAACTTTTGAGGGAAAAGAACAAAACTACTTTTTTTAATTGTATTTTTGGCTTATCTCCTTATAGGTTGGATGCAAAATTTAATTCTGAATCCATTGAGTGCCTAAAAATGAAATTTGAGTAAACCTATAATTAGATAAGCTAAAAATACAACTAAAAAGTAGATTTTCCCCTCTAAAACATTTGCATGTACCTTTTTTAAAATTTAAAGGATTTTGATTGGTCTCCATATTGTGTATGCAAAAATTTCATGAGCACTTTTAGGATTACCATGCACTTATGATATATGAAAGTACCAAGACATTTTGCATCCAATGAGTGTCTACACTTTAAATGTGAGTAAACTTGTAAGGAGATAAGCCAAAAATACAATTAGAAAAAAATTGTTTTTCCCCTCCAAAATATTTACATGTACCTCTTTTTAAATTTAAAGTAATTTGATTGGTTTACATATTATGTATGTGAAAATATCATGGGAACTTTTAGGTTTACCATTCACTTACGATACATAAATTTTCCAAGAAGAACCAAAACAATAAGCAGAAGGGCCCTGAAATCTAGTGAGGAGCCTTCTAACACCAAAGTAGGAAAAGAAAAGGAGGAAAAATCAAAATGCATCTATTGAAATAGTGGACATCATCCAATAAATTGTGAATGAAGAAGACTATTGATTTGATGACATGTAAGCTCTTTAGAAAAATAACCTTGAAGACTACTTTTCAAAAAACAACAAGAAAAATCCTAAAGACAAACCCCTGGAAGATTGAGGTGAATTCCATGCTTTTGGTTGTTATTTATTCCTCTCTAAATACATGGATTTTAGATTTTAAAGTTTCACATCATATGGCTACTCAACAAGATACTTCTCCTCCTTGGAACCTTGCACTACTCCTCCCATTTTAATGGGAGATGACAGTCTTGTGAAAATAGGTGGGCAAGGAAAAATGGATGTTTCCAAAATGCCTTGCCTGCTCTCTTTGTTCTCCTTCTATGTTTTGAAGATGTCTTGCATGTTCTTAACCTAGGATCTAGCCATACATGTTGGTTTAACAAAAAAACATCTTCCATTGTTTTATCATCAACAAATGCTAAATATAAATGTGCAACCATTGCCACTTGACTCAAGTCATTTGGTGCAACACTTCCTCACAAATTTTGATGTGCACTTTCTTCAACAGATTGATATCTGGTGTGATAATTATAGTATATTGAAGTTATGAAGATATCTAGTATAGTGGAAAAGAACCAAATATATAGAGATACAAATGCACTTCATCTAAGGATGAATCCATGATGGGGCCAATGATCTATAATGATGTCCTTATTCGATACATGTCATTGAAATATTCACAAAGATCTTCTTTAAGTACAAGTTTATAACTTTGCAAGATCTCTTGAAGGACATAGTTGCATAACAACTAATATAGTTAGAATTGTCTTTTGAAGGGGTGTTTTCTTGCTATTGGATTTTCTGTCTTTACCTTACCTTTCCTTCTTTTTTTAGTTGTTTTGTACATGGTTATCTAAAATGGATACATATTTCTAGGACCCATATTTTATACACACCTCAATTGTATTTTAGGGGGTATTAGTGTACATGAATATTTACCTAGTTCACATTTTCCTAGGTCATGCCTAGAGAGTTCATTTGGCCTTGGATATCCCTCCTTGACTTAGAATATTTCTCTACTACAAAAATGTGCAGTTCTCCATGAGTTATGCATTAGTTTCACTTTAGCTACTCAAGTGAAGCCAAATTATGCACCACTAGCTCATCACTCCACTCATGCATGGCAATCTCAAGTGGAGTCCAATTTTGCATGCACCACTAACTCATCACTCCAATTTTACATGGATATTCATGCATGCATGTGAATTACTATTCATGAATTCATGTGCACTAGATATGCATGCATTGTTGAAAATTTGAATTTATAATTTTGCCTCCAAAATATTTCAAAGTTGACCTCACAATTATTTCAAGTCGTCTAGGCCCAAAAAGGCTCCCATTTCACCTCCTTCAAAAGGCTATATAAAGGAGACTATCCTCCCCATTTTCACACATCGACTTGGTGTTGTTTATCTTTGATCCATTGAAGGAAGACGTCTGAAATGGAGGGATAAAAATTCAAGAGGAGGGTTTGGGATTTCTTCTTGTTATTAGATATTGGTTGGGATATCATCTTGGTGTTTCCTTTGATGTATTAGTGAATTATGACCTCTCTCTCTCCCATAAGGAATAATTTACGGGTTTTCCCTTTGTGGGGTTTCCCTTAGCCTTAGCCCTAACTTTCTTGTCTCATGGTTTCTTGGTTATTTATCTATTGCTCTTTCATGGCTTTAATGGTTTAATTTTTTTCAGTATAACTACTTAATGATTATGGAATGAATCATATTGAAATTAATTTTGGTTTAATTAGTGGTTTACTATGTAGAAGAAAATAATTTCTAGTTTTTCTCTATAAAATTAACATGCATGAGATCTCCAAGTTGTGCATCTCTATTACATTAAGGTTTTTCATTCACACATAAGCATGCATGAGTTTTCCAAATGTGTATGGATAGGTAATTGATAATTTTCATGCATTAAAAACCATATATGAGTTCTAAGTCCACTCCATTATTCAATGACTTGTTTAAGACTAAGGGTTTGTTAACTAGTGATAAAGGTTATTTACTAGTGTTTTACTATGTGTATGCACTAGAAGCAGAACCTATTTCACATTACCTTTCTCATGAAAATTATTATATATGTTTAAATTATTCATTAAAGAATCAATTCAAATTATTTTATTCTCTCTTCATTTTTTTGGTCTAAGGATACAAATTGTTATTTCTCCTTTACAAATATATTCTTGTATGTAAGTCATCAAGCATTTTATGATAAATGGAAGAACATGGAGAGATTTCAACTTAACTTATTTTTACATTTCTATATTCAAATGTCAAAATAAAAAAATTGTTTTTATTAGACTCCAATCTTCTTTATGGCTTATCAAGTACCATTGTAATATAAATCTTACAAATGAATTTTCACCTATAGTTGATGAAGTGTTTGGAGAGAGGATTTATATGAGTGGATATTAGTTTTATTGAGTTCCAAACAAATATGGAATTAATATTGAATGATTGTAATATATTATGTGTTATATGTGAATATAATTTTATGGACTTCTCTGATTAGAGATTATGTTACTATTAATCATAAGGATTGAATTATGTATTTTAAAAGTATATAAAATAATATGGTTGAGGTATAAAAGAATTATCTTCATGATAATTAAGGCTATTACTTTACCCCAATGTGAAATTTATAATTAAGATTGTAATTCTATTTATGTAATGCTGAAAAAGAAGAAGAAAAAAATGTGAAACGTAACTTTGATACAACTTCCACAATTTGCATAATTATAGACTTAAAAATTGTTAGAAATTGTGCAACTCTCACAATTATATACTTGTAGAAGTTAACACCAATAGGGGTATTACATCTTAATTATTAGATTCTAAAGTGTTTTATGTCAATACATTTATTTCCACTTGCTAAAATGTACTAAGTATTTTTATTCCCATTTTCATCATTGGTGAGTTGCATCGCATTTGTCAATGACATACATGAATGAGTAGTGATAAAATAGTGCCTTATGTGTTCAACATTAGATCATTTATTTAGTTGATGTAGATTAGAGAAAATTTTAAGGATGGAATTCTATCTTAAAATTTAGAAAACTTAGTGAATCTTACTAGTCCCTAACATGCAAACTATAAAATGCTCAAACTATTTTTTGTAAAAATATTGAAATTTCTAATGATTTTATATAGACTCTGTAAATTTTTTGTGATTTTTAAAATAAAATAATTTTATGCTAGAAAATTTGGACAAATCGTTTTAGAAAAAAATGGAAATTGTTGAATCTTTATTTTTGAAAAAACATGGAAACTTATCCCACCTACGAATATTAAGCCCTAAAATTTTCCCTTGTGTAGATTTATACATTCAATAGGTTTATATTAAAGATACTTGATTGTAGTTGCGTCTTATTGATATGATATTGATATCTTTTGGAGAATTTTTTTTAATTTCACTTAGTTCTAGTTGTTCTCTTAACACATATTACGATATAGATCCACTTCATATTTTATCATGACTATGGTATATATTTGACATGGATCCACTCTACCTTTTGTGGCCATGATTATACATTCTATATACTTCATGGATCTACAATGTACTTGATTTAATAGTCATGCTTTTTTTCCCACCTAAGCATAGGGATGTTTTCCTCAAGGATGAAACTACGGTAATTTTTGAATATTAAGTTGATTGGACTCTACCTAGTTCCACTTATTAGATTCATCTTTATTAATATAATGTCATTCACCCCACTTTTCCTTCCCAGCTTATCCATTACGGGGCATTTGTTTCAAATTATTTGGTCACCATTTAAAATGGATGTCTTGTTGGAAAAATATGTTCCATTGAATATCTTTATTCCACATGAAAGATATATTATATTGAATTATTTCCTCATACTCATATTTTCCCTTTAAGAAACATGTACGCACCCACTCTTATCCTTAAATAAGGGCATATGCATCTTCCAAAAAGTGCAAAAGATATAAATTCACATTAAATACATAATATTGAGTGAGGGCTATGGGTTCCATACATTTCCATATTCTTATTTCATGTCGAAAATGAACTTAACCTAACCAAAATTTGATAGTATAAAATCGGTTCAAATGTTGGAGAATGGGCACTTACCATTTTAATATCTTTATGTTGATATTTTTTTTTTGAATTTAACCCTGAAATTTTAAGATTATTCCCTTCTAAAATGACCTTTATTTCTAGAGTCAATTATTTTTCTTAGATATGGGATATAAATTCTTGTTGAATTTTTCATCCACATACTATAAGGAGTTTGAAGTAAAGTTAAAGTCTATAAATGGTCTAATTAGGATGAATATAGATTTTGGTGATGAAGGTGGAGATAATAAATCAAGGATTTTTTGTAACTATTATTTCACCATTAATGACTATATGATGATCTCTCTTCTCCACCCCTACCCCACCAAAACCATGTTGCAATTTACTTGATTATTGATTATCGATTACATGATTTGAGGAGGAATTAACCATATAATGTTAGAGAATATTAGTTAGTTACAATTATTTTTTCATTGATATCTTATCCTTTAAATGGTTTGAGGTTATGTATTGTTGATGTATAAATTTCTAGAGGAGCTTAGAGTCTTTAGGGCTTTGTCCAGAAAAATCTCAAGATACAATAAAGAGACCATGCAAAGAATCGCAAGATACAATAAAGAGACCATGGAGTTAGTCAAAAATATTTTTTTCATTCCATTTCTTTACCATTGACATAATAGCTAAATCTAGAAAGTTCAGAGATTTTTTCTTTGTCCATTTTATTAGTGAATTAACCCTTGTTGCAAGGAATTATTTCTTACAACAAGTAGGTGAAGGGTTCCTAACTTTCCCATCCTCTATGCTCGCTTCCATCCATCCCTCTTCCATGGAATTTCCTCTTCACAATGTTGATTTGGTTTAATATTCAAATTGATAATAGTTAGCATTAGAGAAAATAGAATGAGCAATCCCGCTTGAAGATGAGAGTGATGGAATGAATGATATAGTGAATTGCATTAAGGACATTGGGAAATTAATGTTGGCATTGCTTCTAACAAGAGATTTAGAAGATTCTTACACTTCCCTATGATAGTTATGTTAAACCCATGCTTCCATAACTATGTGAAAAGGCTTCCCCAACCTCTTACACAGAGTCAATGATTGGATTTATAGGTCAATGGAGTTAGATGACTTCATTCAATGCACATGATGGAAAAGATGAACTATATGGATGATAGTTAACAATGAGAATTGAAATTCTTAGAGGCCCTCTTTCATTTAGTGGAATCATAACCCCTCATGTGCTCTTTACAACCATCTTAAAACATTATATATTCCATTAGAACTTTATTATTTACTTTAAAATTGATTATAATAAGCCCACCACAAAATTCATAAAAGAATATTTACCTTATATATGCAAAGCCATTCACTAATCAAATCTTGGCCTTTATCACTTCACTAATGATCCATGTAAACATATTTACATCATTTACCAAAAAAAAACATTTATTTTAATTCAAATTTCCATATTACAAATTTATATTTATATTTATATATAATTTATTTAATACAATCCAATATTAATAATAAAAACATAATTAAAAACAAGTCACTTCACAAGTCACTTCACTAGTAATTCATGTAAACATATTTACATCATTAAAAAAAACATTTATTCTAATTCAAATTTCTATATTACAAATTTATATTTATAATTTATTTAATACACTCCAATATTAATAACAAAAACATAATTAAAAACAAACCATTATACTAAAAAAATCATACATATACATATAAAGCACCATCATACTGAACCAATTAAAACTTACAAAAGAATAAGTCATACATATACATATAAATAGCTCTCATATTGAAAAGAGTGATCATATCACATTATTGAAACTTACAAAAATACAAATCATACATATCCATATAAATAGCTCTCATAATGAAAAGAGTGATCATATCACATTATGCGTTATTCGAATACACTGGAGTGTAAAGGGATATATAATGAAAGCCTCCAATTTAATTTATTGAGTTTTGTAAGAATTTGATGATATAAACGTTTCCATTAAGTATATGCAGTTTTTATTATGTTAAATTATATTTTAAATATATATAAATTTAATGCTTTAAAGTATATTGGTTGTTTTTAAAATATATTTAAATTCTAACAGTTATAAACAATGTCATATTCATTTCCAAAATTTCTGTATAAACTTATATAAAATTGAATAAAATATACAACAAGTAATCAATTTGATTAAAAAGGACACTTAATGAAATAGTAAGTCAATATAGTACACTAATTAAAAAATGGGTCTAACCATTATTAAAAATAATATATATATATATAGATATCACGAGATGACATCACCCTTCTCCACCAAGACTAATGACAAATTCAAGTTCATGACCAGTGACAAAGTCAAGTTCATACGGGAGTCTTAATCGGCTTGCTAAGGCTCCTTCCTCGACTCCTAGTGTAACTGCCAGGACAACATGACTCCAAAAGTCCTTCTTACTTGACTGGTAGTGTCGCTGCAAGTATAACAACAACTCGAAAAACCCCCCATTAAAAAATCAGAAGTCCACTACTCCAACTATAGTTAATACAATAATTAGGTAGCACCTCTCTCATCCAAGCCTGCCTGACGATCTCCACTTCCTGCTAATAATTGTCAAAGATTAATCACACTCTAAATTTTTATAATATACGTATAATATATATGGTATGACACTGATTCTATATTTACCAGATATTATATCAGCAGCATTTACCTGTTACTAAAAGAGTCGTTCTTGGGTAGGGTACTTTGTGCATGATATTTCGGGTGGCAACGTCGTTTCTTTTTGCATTCCAGTAACATATTGGCAGTGTCTATCCCTGATCATAACCACACATATCAACAATCACAATTAAACACATCGCTGTATCTTAATCATATTTTCTATTGTTCTTCGTAATACTATGAAGATATGTATACCTGCAAGGTAGGCACCTTGAACATAACCATTAAATTTCTCACTCGTATGCTCTCCAGTGAAATAGACAGGTCCAACTGGCGCCTATAAAGTTTATGTAAATATATTGATAAATTAGCTTCAATATATTTTAATCATGAATGCGAAGATCTTGTATCAGAAAACAGAGAGGGATTAACAGATATAAATTTAGAGTTTTTACAACATGCAGAACTATATTTTTAGAAATTTTTTATAAATAAGATTGGGAGTACCATCCAGAAATGCAAAAACATTGCTTACATCTACCATTAACTTTATCTTTTCAAATATTGAATAAGTGCATGTGAAGGGAAAATGCAATCTGGTTAATAATTTTTCACATCTTGAATGTATAAACCAAGGAATAATATTTATTATAATTTCAGTCAAAAACCTTCAGTTCGTCGAAATCCTTTGTGGAGACCCCTATTGGCCAGTTGGAGTACGTTCCTCTGAAGAATGGATCTTTTCCCCATCTAGGAATAAGGATTGACTCCATCTCTGGAATATCGTTGCCAAACATTTTTCTCAGAACAGACATGATTTCTGCTCTGGTATCATGGTCAGGCTGTTGCTCTATGCGTCGGGCTTCGTCATCTGTAACAGTTACCATCAGAAGGTTTCCCCCTGGGTATTCATTCTCCAAGTGCTGCCCAAGTTAAAAATTAATGTTAATCACATGTGCAATGATTTCAAGTCTAGTTGTGCAATGATTTCAAGTCTAGTTGTTCCTGTGCAAAAAGGCGCCAAGCACTAATTACCTGCCAGAAATTGTAATAACCCCTTTCTTCATGAGCGTAAATAAAGAATTCAGTGCCAGGTCCAGTGGGCCAGAATTTGGAAGGAAATTTCATGAAGATTTTGCAGTAAATAACCATATCAAACTTATATATCGCCAGTAGCTTCCATAGCTGCATGCATTTATGGAATAGAGTTATAAATTCACTAAATAGAGAAAACCTAGTAACTTCACGTAAAATTTGATACAGAAAGTAGGTATACATACAGGTAAATCAGGTTTAAAACTAATGAGTTTCGTTTGAAGAACCCCTATACTGACAGAAACGATAGCGTTTTCTGCAGTATATGCCGAACCGTCCTCTGTCAAAACCTTGACACCTTTGTCTGTATATTCGATTTCTTTAACTATCTGTACCATGTAATCATCACCAAGATAATATCATTACTCAACTGGTGTTTGTGGGCAAAAGATTTTTAAGTAAGCTGATGATTTTCATGAGATCATTTTTATGAGAGGTAGTGGTAACTAATTAATTTTTCATAATTTTTAAATAAGCACTCATTGCATTCCTTGATACTTATATGGGTGAAGAAATGGGATTCCATGATACTCATATGGGTGAAGAAATGGGATTCAGTGATACTCATATGGGTGAAGAAATGGGATTGAAACTAGTGAAACCCAAAAAAATAGATATCTAATATAATGAACTGAAGATGAGTGGAACTACAGCAAATTGACTCCAAACACCAAAACTACATAGGCAGGAAAACTCCAAAACTTAATAGCAAAACTTGTTTTTCTAATTATTAAGTGTATTTCATTAGATTTAAACACCAAATTAAATAGAGATGGCATCAAAAATACATAGTCAATACTTTATCAAAAAAAGCCTACCTTCCTTAGTTTGAGACGGTCGTCCGTTATAGTTCCGTTATGAGATTCAAGGAATTCTTGGGCTAACTTGTGAGCAATATATTCGTATCCTCGACTGTCCGCCACGAAATATTCATCATCCCCATAATATTCGAATGTTGCAATAGGTTCCACATTCTTTAAGCTCGTCACTCTTGGAGGCTCTGCACACCATGCACACCAAAGTGCAATCAATTGTTTTTTAGATTGGTCATTTATTTTTAGATCAGTATATCAAATTGTCAAACCCAATAATTGTAGAGATTAATTTGCAGAGATGATAAGAACCTGCAATTTCGAAATCGTAAAAGTAGTAATCGATGGCCATCTCCAAAGGCGTTATTGGCAAACTGCAAAATTGTATTCATCAACATTATGAAGCGCATATTGTGCAAGATAATAACAGCTTCTAGCTCAATATTTTGTCATTATGTGAAAGCAAACAAAAACAAGTTGAATTTATTGAGGTATTGGCTAATTGTCTTACTGTCCAAATGCCCGTTGAGATGCCAAAATCGAAATATCTTCTTGTCCACTCTTGCGAAAAGATTCAGAAAGACTTGAACTGAAGTCGGATGATGCATTTGCCAGACCATATGGTCGTGCCACGACTGACTGTGGCAGAATACCTCCTCTGTAAAACAAAAACAGTTAACAGAAACAGGGTAAATGGCAGATCTGGGCATAATGTAATGGTGATTATCGTGTGACAGGCTGCTTACTCTTGATGATAGATATTGTAACTGATATTGTTGTAATCGGAATAAGTTGTCCGAAGTTTGTATTTCTGAGCTAGAGACCATATGGGGTTCATGTGTTTCCCTCCCACGCCCTCTACCCAGTTGGCTCCCATCTCTACTGCATACCCTCCTAGGGTTTCCTTGCGCATTCTTCCCCCAATTCTATTGGTTGCTTCCAGTATCACAAAGTCTTTCACTCCATTGTCCGACAATGTCTTTGCTGCCATTATTCCTGCAAACAAAAAATTCAGAACTTATTCAGTGAACTTACTGTTACAAGGAGGAGCCTATTTGGATATGGTCATGTGATGAAGTTTGGATAAGGTATAAAGAGTACCTGACATGCCCGCTCCCACTATGATCGTGGTGGTACCAGCGACCGACGAAGAGAAGAAAAGTATGCATAATAACAATAATATCATCGGAGAGCAAAGATGACTGGTCGCCATGAACGCTGAGGATAGATTGTAATCAACGCTCTAGCATACCCAAACTGATCAGGGAGATGAATAGATTATTAATTCCTTGTTATGGGAGAATATATAGAAAGCAAATATCAATCAGAGCTAATGCAGAGCAGATATTTATTAGATGGAAATAATTGGATGAAAGCCAAGCACTGCATGTTGTTTATATATACCATATACGGTGAATGTAAATTGCCTATAAATAACATGCACTATTTTAACACATGCAGTTACAGAGAAATAATTGGATAAGCCAAGCGCTACCGTGCAACACTGCAGGTTATTTTGACATGCACTATTTTAACACATGCAATTACAGCGAGTTATTTTGATTTAATGATATTATTTGTTACCTATATAATTTTCTTTGCAATATTTTGGAAAAACATGCTATTTTACATTAACATGATCTAGATGATTAGAAACAGATCGCTTTTTTAACTCGGAATCAAAGTTAAATATTGTTAAAAAAATGTCTGGTTTTAGTGGAAATAATCTTTTGCGATAATTATAAAAGGGAAAGAGATTTTTTTGAAATACTATTTAAAATCTTCCTTTAATAGGAAAATAGATTAAGTCAATCTCTTTATAAACTTTAAATGGAATTCTTTTATTTATTTAGATGATGTTTATGAATTAACTTGAATTTAATAATCAAAATCATTAATAAATTATCAATCATTACCAATTACCAATCCACAATTGAGTTATAATCAATGTTAAGTTATAATCAATTTTAAGATTATAATGCCATTTCATTTTATTTAATTTTTTTAAATATAATTATTAAATCATTATTTAAATATATAGGAAAGTAATTTTTTAAGTTAAAAGATTCAATAGCTCTAACAAATATAACAAAATATTTTGTGGGTTTAAAAGATTAATAGTTCTAACCAAATAGAAATTTAAAAAAAAACTTACTGGTTAAATTTGAAAATTTATTTTTATAATTTCAAAAAAAATGAATATAACAAAATATTTTGTGGGTTTAAAAGATTAATAGTTCTAACCAAATAGAAATTTAAAAAAAAACTTACTGGTTAAGTTTGAAAATTTATTTTTATAATTTCAAAAAAAATGAATATTATTATGATTTTTTTCATATTTAATTTAAATAGTTTGCCATATAATGTCCTTATTTGCAAGGAAATTGAAACATATATTAAATGTATGGGAAGTTGAATGGAAGAAAAAAGTATGAAAATCGATCTTGGGAGAAGGAGCAAGAAATATTTATTTGTGAGATTGAGTAAAGAGCAATGCTGGATGAAGAAGAAAAAGATGAGAGATAAGATAAAAATCTCAAGTCATTGGGGCACAAGGAAGAGATGCCAACTCTAGAGGCATCGAAAGGGATAGATAATTCTCAAAATTTTCAAACTAATTGTTTTTATGTCTGTTTTTACATGTTTTGGAAAAATATGAAAATGAATAAGTAAAAAGTCTCATGAAAACAAAGACAAGGCAATCGGATAACATGGATTTAAAAATGGCACATAGAAGAAGAGGATATATCAAGAGAAAGTTTTTATGATGGTAGAGTAAATGGAAACCATAAAGATAGCTTTATAACAGTCTAATAGGTATCAAATAACAAGGTAATTAGATATCATGGATTTCAAAAATGCATGACAAAGGATAATGATAAAAAGTGAATATATAAATTATATATTAACGGGCTCTCCAGGTGATAATACCTGGAAAGTGTACAAACACTCATATAAGCCTTAATTACATTGATTCAGATGAGCCTCAAATATATAGGTTTTCACACTAGTGGGATGGTTTCAACCACTCCTTAGATATTAGGATCTGAGGTCTAAAATTAGAGTCTCAATCCTATCATCATCATAACAATAATCTAAGTTTAGCTTTCTCCATTATTTCCAACACTCCCCCTTAATGGAGAAAGGGTACTGAACAATAACATATGCCTGTTGGTCTAGTCTCAGCTAGGCTTACAATTAAAACATGACAAACTTGGTAACAAAGGTTTTCATTTTGGTCTTTTTGCTTGATATTCCATGCTTGTTCATCTTGAGTCGAGGCTTCACCTTCACTTTCCTTGTCATGAGGTAGTGATGTATCTTCACCTCATTTCTTCCCCAGTGATGGAAAGCTTGAATTCTTATTCTCGCCCTTCTCAAGATTATGACAGGCTGGATAGGAGAATTTTCCCTCTCACTATTTCTGGTGTCAACCATCTAAACATCAGCTATGATGTCTTCATCATTCATTGATGTAACGTCTGCACACACAAAAATATTAATATGATCATCACAATTTAAATTCTCTCCAGCTTTGTCTTCTTCTGCCATGTCTTTGCAATTAGCTTCATGTGGCTCATCCCATTGATCTTCAACACTTTATTCCTCTTTACACCCTTCCTAAAGACCAGCTCGTGTGTCTTCAATCTCAAGATCTTGCACAACAGACTGTGCCTCTTGATTCTCGTGATCATCAACAGAACCACATTGTTTTTCTGAAATTTCTTCTAATTCGAACATACTACCCATGCTAATTCCAAAAGCCCACATGAGAAAGAGATCATCATCATAATTAAAAATATATTCAAATATAGACATGTTGCTAAAGTCCATCTTATCTCTCTTCGAGATTTCTTTTCGACTCCACATGGTCCTCTAACAAGCTCCAACAACCCCGTTACCACACAAGCGGGAAACTTCTCCCTTTGGCAGCTCTTTAACTGTAGAACCTTGTAGACTGTGGCTTCTATTCCATACAGGTCTTAGTGCCCTCGGCTCTGGCGACGAGCAACAAAACGACCTCTCACAAGCTAGAAACGTTCTGAATATCTAATTCTGATATATGTAATTAGTAATTTTTGATAACATATATTTCTGAAGATAGGTTCAAATCAGCAAGGACTTTCACATTTTCATTGTGGCACATAATAACTTACAAGAAAATTTACCCAATTGTTTTGGGATCTCCATAACCTGCAAGTTGAGTTTCTCAAACAATTAAAACTCCACAAGCCTCCACGCACATCTCCTTCCTTCTCAGCACATGCATCCAACTTTCTACAACTATAACAAGAAAAGTACAGTGACTCACAACAAAACAACGATGTTGAGGAACCAGCAACAACGCCACAATTGTTTTACTTGGAGTAAAGTAGACAAATGAAATGATCAAATCTTCAGTCCTTGTACATAGAACCAAACCCTCATCCAAAATAGTAGTTATAACTTTGAGGTTCTTGATGATGAGCACTGTTCTTTAGGAGTAGTGGCCTTTCTGTGGCTAATTTCACGTTCGATTCTTCATTTCCATTCCCTTTCGATCGTGGTCAGCTGCCTTTGAGGGCTGTGTCTCCCTCCAGTTTCCCAGAACCCTCCTCTTCTGATCCGGATCCACTCCCAGCTATGGAGATTTCACGACTGATCACCCTCTTCAATTTCAGGAAGGCCTCGAAGGATGGTTTCTTCTAGCTGGGGTTCAAGTTCAGTGAATTCGTCGATGTTCATGCCGCAATCTCATGCCACAAGTCTCAGCCTCCAGCACGCGACCTCCAGGCAAATGTACAACCGCCAACACAAGGCCAATCCATGCAAGCAACAATCCACCTTAGGTCTTTTGCCTTTAGCACACATTGGTCTCCACGCGATGTTTTTCAAGACCGCAGCAACCTCTACCACACAACCTCCTCCACACGTTTTTCACACCTTCCATGGCCTCCGATCTACAACAATGACTGCAGATCAGATGTTTCTTTGATCAAGCATCCAAAAGAGAAGGAAACATGCCCCTTTGACCATACCACAGTTGCCACAGCTCGCACACTTTCAAAAAAAAAACACGCAGCTTAAAACAGTCGACGTGAGTTAGCACTATGAATTCGCAAAGGTCGCCGCAATTGGACACCAAATATCTGCAGCGGTCAAATAAATTAAAGTTCCAGTGGATCAGCACGTTTGTGCACCTAAAACTTGCGACGATTTCGATTCAGTTGCTCCTTCCACTCAGCGTACAAGATCAGGAACCCTGCAACTCTGATACCATGTTAAAAAGTGAATATATAAACATATATTAATTGGCTCTCGAGGTGAGATACCTTGAGAGTGTACAAAGACACATACAAGCCCTAATTACATTGAGTCAGATGAGCCTCAAATATATAGGCTTTCACACTAGTGGGATGGTTTCAACCACTCCCTAGATATTAGGATCTGAGGTCTAAAATTAGAGTCTCAATCCTATCATCATCATAACAATAATCTAAGTTTAGATTTCTCCATTACTTCCAATAGATAGATCAAAGATCAGAGGAAAGTTCCTAGATTTATGAAGATATAATAAATAGCAATCAAAAAATAGCCTTCTAATAGTTTAATGGGATCAACATTGATTTGGATGAAAAGAAAGATATCTTAAAGGGATTTGATAATCATTCAGAGACTTTGTAGAACAAACAAGATAAAGGAAAGATTGGGATAGTTAGAGTGGCACACCATGAAAATTCATATTGGGATAATTAGAGTGGCACACTATGAAAATTCATATTGTAGATTTGATGAAACAAGCTATTGAAATAAAGATATAGATGGATTTCCAAAAATCTTCCTATATCAAAAAAATGGTACAATCCATAAAGAGGTTCTCTATGTAGTGTTGGTTTTATTTCAAGTTTCTCACTAAATCATTTCCTCATTACAAAATCCAACCTAAATATTGACACAAATAACATAAGAGAATTTAATGCAATATTCAATTGTGTAGTGAAAAAGAACATTCAATAACTTGAAGCCTTCAAACAATTTGGAATGGATTATTCTCTCAAAATAGCGAAGAGATCAAGTCTGCAGTCTATGACAATGTGCTCAATAACTGAAATCAATTTTTATAAGATCTTCTAGACACATATCTTTCAAAAACTTCTAAAGAGGCATTGTTTGTCCTTGTGAAATCAGTTATCCGTGAAAAGCACAAGACTAATCAAACGGTTGCTTGCGTGGAGAAAAACCCCATAGAATCTTAACCTTACTATGATGTTTAAGTTCGCTTTCTTTAGGAATTCATCTAAGGTTTTGATGTTTTTTTACTATGGTGTTTTATTGATTTAAAACTACTTGAGCTTTGTTAACCAGTTAAACTTACTATAATGTATAGGTTTATATTTTTGGGAATTCATGTAAGTTGTTTTTACTGTGGTATTTTATTGATTTTATTTCAGATAACTCGAACTCAATTTGTATATTTTAAATGATGTAAGTGATTATTAATTAAAATAAAAAAAACTAACGTAAAATATTTTTTAAGAGTATAAATACTTTTATTATATACTTTAAATTTTTTAAATTTTTATTTAATTATAATATAAGTAGTCAAATAATTTATTATATTTTAAGTTATATTAAAAAATCTATTCTTTAAATATAAATAATGATTTCCTTAACAAGAAGTTGAACTTCAATGTAAACTGATGTATGCATGATATTGATATAATGTAAATTATTTCATTTTATAATCTTAATAAAAAATTAGTTTATTAATTTATGTTCTGAGTTATTGTAGTTTTATTTCTAATTTTATTTAATAATATATTTTTTATTTTAAAAATTATACACATTTGATAGTAGAAAAGCATTAAATTTATGATCTTACAACCAATATGATATTAAAATATTACAAAAAAATAAAACTAAAAGAAAAATATTTAAAAATACATAAGAGATATTAAAATGTACAAAATATTTTTATGCTTATAGGCATCTATCTTATTAGAATGGGCCATTTTAATTTTTTTTGCTAATTAATATTTTTGATCAGATGGTCTAAATTGAAGTATATTTTCGTCATCAGTCTATTAATGAATGAAACTAAAAGTAATAACTTGTGTTGTAACCTACTTTATATTTTACATTTTATTTGTTGAAACATGAATACTAATTTTATTTATATAATATATATATATATATATATATATAATATATATATATATATATATATATATATATATATAGCGAGAGAGGAGAGAGAGAGAGAGAGAGAGAGAGAATTCTGGAAGAACTGGCTCCTGACTGCAAGGGTTCTATACTCTTCTCAGACGGCGCAGCCTGATTTGCGCAGATAACCATCGCGGACCTGACCCTGCACCCAGAAATCACTCAACTGCATTGAAAGAAACCGAAGGGTAAATGGATAACCCCCAGGGGGGGTTACAGCGACCTCCCCCAAGGCAAACAAATCGCAGCACCAAACCGAAAGAACGATACTCTTTGGATCGATCAATGAGAATGTGATCAACCAGGAGATCCCGCGCTCGCGTGAGCGCAATGGCAAAGACAAAATGGAAAATAAGGCGGATGAAGAAACAGGGAGGAATAACCGACCAGACGGTACCCCGAAGGTCTCCTCGACCACCTGCAAACCAATAGCAACAGATCGACCCAGAATCGAACTGCCGAGAGAAAAAATAGAAGAAAGAATCCAGTTTATGACAGATCATGCACTCATCGGAAAATTTATAGGGTTTTGGCCGACGGAAAAAGCCCTACACAGTTGGATCGCAACGAAATGGAAGCCTAAAGGCGATGTGGCTCTGCAGCTAGGCCCAAAAGGATTCTTCACAGCGATCTTCTTTTGCCTAGAAGACAAATACAGAATCCTAGTTGAGGGACCCTACTTCTTCAACTTAGTCGGCTTATACTTAAGGGACTGGGCACCCAGATTCAACCCGGATAAGGAGGACCTCACATGGGCTCCGGTTTGGATAAGACTATACTCATTCCCAGATGAGTATTGGGGTGAGGATATCCTGAGAAACATTGGCAATGGTTTGGGGGAATACATAAAGGCAGGTGAAGAAACGAAAATGCGTAGATACACATCATACGCCTGCATCTGCATCTTCATGCGTCTGGAAAAAGCTCTGCCAGAATCGGTAAGTCTCTCTCACCGTGACTATGAATGGATTCAACCCTTAGACTATGAACATGTCCCGTTTCGATGCCGTAAATGCCATGCCATAGGGCATCTTTTTAGAGATTTCCCCCTAAATGTTAAAGCTACTGCCCCTAACCCCTCTGACTCTCTAACCCATGATGGCTTCACCAAAGCCCCTACCCACAAACGAGCTCATAAAAAATCAACAACAGGGAAGAAACCCCAGCAAAATAATACCTCTGACCCTGCAGTCAGAAACAACTTTGAAATCCTGGCTCGATCCACAGAAGAGAAAAACACATCCTCTCCCCCCAACTCTGATATCCCTTCCTCCTCCACCCAGCCACCTCCTCCAGCCCCCTCCTCTGACCCACCTCCAACCAAAGCAGACCCAGATAACCCCTCGGAAAGCAAGGAAAAGCAGGTGGAAAAAGAAAATGAAATGGAGGTTGACGAATCCTTAGACCCTCTCCAAAGCCCAAACATGCCCACGGAAGAAGACAACTAGATGCAACGCATGGAGGAAGAACCGGAAAGTATAGATCTAAATGGATTAGACATATTGGAACTAGAAGCAGCATGCAAAAAGAAAGCTTCTGAAAGCATCCCAAAGTTTCAGCTTAACAAACTGGAAATGGTTATTTCCAGAGCATACCAACAGCACCAGCTTGGCATCCAATCAGGAAGCCAATGGGATTTAGGCCAAACTCCAAAAGACTCCAAAAAAAGAGGAAGAATAACTGATCTCCAAAGAACAATAGCGGTAGGGAAGATCCTGGTAGACTCAGGTAGGTATGCTAATCTTACGAAGTACTACAAGCCCTCTACCAATAGTGAATCATGAAGCTCATTTCATGGAACCTAAGGGGGCTCAATAGCCCAGGAAAACTCAGAATGCTAAAAAATATGTTAAGAATGGAAAAGCCGCAAATATGCTTTCTCCAACAGACAAAATGTAATAGCTCAACTCTAGAAACAATCCTCTCTAAAGCCTGGCCAGGATGTCAATCGGTGGTTGTGGATGCCTCTGGCGCATCTGGGGGGTTAGCTATCGCAAGGAACTCTCAAGCACTTACCCTCACGGAATTTCATGCTTCAAATAGTCTAATTTAGGCTGCTTTCCACATAACAGGCACGAATATACATGGGAATCTCTCGAATATATACTTCCCTCACGAAGCAAAGGAAAAAATTGCTCTCCTCCACACCATAGAATCTCTTAACTCCAATAGAAGACACCCACTCTGGATTGTTGGAGGGGATTTTAACATGATAACAAAATTGGAGGAAATGATTGGAGGCAGAAACAGGCTGGAACAGGAAAATACCCACTTTAAAGACTTTATCCAGAACGCATCCCTAATAGATTTACATTTTTGCAATGGCACTTTTACATGGAGCAACTGAAGAGCAGGCAAGCATCAAATAGCCTCCAAGCTAGATGGGTTTCTAATCTTAGACAACTTGATTCACCTATGGGGAGACTTCTCGGCAACCATTCTTCCACACTCAAGATCTGATCACTGGTCGGTTGCCCTTCAATGGCAACGTCCTGGTAGCACCACAAGAAAACCTTTTGGCTTCGAGGAATTTTGGCACACCCATCCCTCACTGAAAGATCTGGTTCACTCTACATGGACATCCTTCAGGCCTCCAGACGGCTCCAAGATGTACCAGTTCCAACAGAAACTCAAACATCTAAAGCTCTGCCTCAAGCGATGGAACAAAGAGACCTTTGGAAACATCTTCAAGGCGCAACATGATCTTCAAAAAGCCCTGAAGTAACTGCAGCAAGAAATAAGTACAGGAGGCCACACAGAGAGAACCCTTAAGCAGGAGCAGCTCATCCACAATCAGCTTGATGAGAGAAGAAAGCAGGAGGAGATATACTGGAAGCAAAAGTCCAGAATCAGATCGTTGAAAGAGGGAGAACGAAATACCAAATTCTTTAACAGAACACTGTGCAACGTAGAATGTGCAATAATATCCCTTACATTCAAAAATCAGGAGGAGAAAGGGTGGAACAGCACGAAGAAATTGAGAAGGAACTCCTCAATCATTTTAAGCAAGTCCATCAAGAGCCTGATATCAACAGACGTCCTGCAATTGAAAGAATCATACGCAATGTGCCAAAATTAATCACAGTGGAGCACAATGAACTCCTCCTCAGTCCAATTAAAATACAGGAAGTGGACCTAGCTATGGCTCAGCTTAAAGAAGGTAAAGCTCTCGGCCCGGATGGTTTCACCACCACTTTCTTTCACAAGTTCTGGGAACTGATAAAATTGGAAGTATGGGAAGTGGCAGAGGAATCGTGTGTGAATCACTGGCTACTTCCCTCACTCAACTCCACCTTCATAGCCTTAATCCCAAAAGAGGAGGACTCGATCAAACCGGACAAATTCAGGCCGATCGCACTCTACAACGCAATATACAAAGTCATCTCCAAAGTCATTGCAAATAGGCTAAAGCCCCTCTTGCCAATGCTCATTTCTCCGGAACAGTCAGGATATGTGGAGGGGAGACAGATTATGGATGGCATCATCCTCTCACATGAGATCATACACACTCTTAAGCACTCAAAACAGGCAGGTATGCTCCTAAAACTTGATCTTTCCAAAGCATTTGATAAACTCAGCTGGAATTATGTACAGCAAATGCTCACTGCTTTTGGTTTTAGTCCCACATGGATTCACTGGGTAATAAGCCTAATCTCCTCCACTAGCTTTTCCATACTCGTAAATGGGATCCCCTCTCAACCCTTCTCCCCTTCCCGAGGCATAAGGCAAGGGGAACCTCTTTCCCCCTTCCTCTTTGTATTAATGGCTGAAGGACTGGGATGTCACATTAATAATTCCCTTCACACTCATCGGCTTAGAGGTCTCTCCATTCATCAATTGCCTGCCAATTCCCATCAACAATTTGTTGATGACACCATGCTCTTTGGTTACCACTCCGTTCAAGAAGCCTCCAGATTTAAATCCGTGCTCAATGACTTCGCCGAAGCCTTTAGAACCAGCATCAATTGTTCCAAATCGCAGATCTTCTTCTTTAATACCCCTCCGGTTGTCAAGTCTGCTATAGTCCGCATTTTGGGGTTCCCTATTGCCACCCTTCCCTCCAAATACCTTGGGGCCCCCCTCACTGTCTCCGCCATCAAGCACTCATCATGGTGCAACCTTATTGAAAAGCTTGAATCCCGTCCAACAAGTGGACGCACAGAGCCTTGAACTTAGTCAGTCGCGCAGTGCTCATAAAGGCCGTTCTTCAAGCAATGCCGCTATACTTATTCTCCATCCTAGCTGCACCAAAATGGGTCCTAAAAAGACTAAGGAATATTCAGAGAGGCTTCCTCTGGGGTAGCAATGCAACTAATCGCAAATGGGCACTGGTAAAGTGGAGCACTGTATGCAAACCAAAAGCAAAAGGAGGCATTGGTCTAAGAGATCCCGAGTACAGCAATGCCATCATGGGAGCCAAAATTTGGTGGCAATGGCTCACCAATCCAGGTAAACCCTGGGTCACATTATGGACGGAAAAGTATGCCAATCATCGACCCCAGGAAGAACTCATCAGATTAAGGCCCAATGATAAAGGATTGCTAATTTGGAATGCAGCCAAAGAACACTATCAAATGATTCAGCAGCACAGTTTCTGGGAGGTAAGAAACGGCCACACCACTAGATTTTGGACAGACGCCTGGAATCAAATGCCTATTCTTAGCAATGTTCTGAACCTGCCACCGGACATCATTGAGGAGGAGACACAACAAGCTAAGATCATGTAGTACTGGACTCAAGAATCTGAGCAAGGCTTGAGGATTTGGAAACCGGGTAACCATGTAATCACAAATGAAGATCTCCAAATCTCCATGGAGCTGGAAAGGGAACTCAGCAAAAGGAAAATTAGGTACGACGAGAGTAGAGACATTCTAAGGTGGGGATACCAACCGAAAGGAACTTTCACCGCGTCTGAGGCCTACAAAATCATATGCAACGAATCTATTCCCCAGGACCCAATATGGAGTAAAATTTGGAGTTCTGGCTCCTGGCCCAAAATCTGTCACTTTCTCTGGTTGGTAGGACATCAGAGAATTCTAATCTGGGACAAGTTTAGAAGAAGAAACTTTCATGGCCCCTCCATCTGTTTCAACTGCAATGCCCATGAGGAAACTCTCCAACATCTGTTGGACTCTTGCCCCCTGGGAAATCAACTTTGGGAAAAGGCGAACTTTCGGTGTCAAAGAAGATGCAGACTCGAGATTGAAATCACGAATACTATATGTCAGTGGCAACAGGACCCTTACAAGAGTGAAATCCTCAATCATCTTTGGAGACTAATTCCCGGGCTAATTTTGTGGAGCATATGGAAGGAGCAAAACAAACGTATTTTTAAAAATCAGTGCTCTTCGATAGACAACATTTGGAACCTGCTCTGCAGAAATCTTCAAGAGAATCTTATGCTAAAACCCTGGAAGGAGGAGGACTGGCCTACGCTAGCCAACGAGAAAACCATTATGGACAACTGGAAAATACATCATACTCAAGGCTCTCACAAGCTGGACCACTCTAAAACCAGCAATAAAAATCAGAACACATGGAAGCCCCCACCAAAGTATACATTCAAACTCAACTTTGATGAGGCCTCAAAAGGGAACCCCGGTCTTGCAGGCTTTGGAGGAACAATAAGGAATCATGAAGGTGTTCCCCTGATGCTGTATTTCAGAAACATTGGATGGGACACCAACAATTCAACTGAGCTAGAGGGTCTATGGCAGGGATTACTACTTGTTGGGGGACACAACTTTCACCCCCTGGAGGTGGAAGGAGATTCTCAGATCCTCATAAACATGGCCAAAAAAATCCTAAATGGATCCCAGGCCAGGAAAATAGCCACCAGTTGCAGGCTTGAAGCAAGACTGGAGGCCATAGAACGTGAGCTCCATAACAACAGGGCAATCACCTTCACACACACAAGACGGGAGGGCAACAGGGTTGCAGACTTCATGGCCAATGTGGGAGTGGAAACTGACCACTCTCTAATCACAGGGCAGCTGACCACTATTTTAACACATGACAAGGCTCAAGAGTGCCCTCGACTAGTCCGGAAAGACGCAGCTCTCCCAGATGGGGGTGCTAACTGAGATGGGACAGGCGAAGTGGGATGGCCACATGCCGGCCAATGGCCATCATGTGGCAGCCGAAGACAATACAGCTATCGATCGTAGATGGTATAAGGTGGAATGGGAGGGGTTAGTTAATGCTCCCCAAGGTAATTCGGCTCAGGCGACGGCAGCAGCTATGGTGGGTGAGCTCCAATGCAGGGCCGGTGAAGTCATAAGGGATATCACAGTATATGAACAGAGAATGTTGGTGGTAATGCAGTTGCCTGGCCTCTCCATCTCTGTCAGGATATCTTCTCCATCTGTTTGGTTCATCCCTCAGTCGGCTTTGGTTGTAGGGGGTCTGGTAGCAGGGGGTCTAGATTACCCCGTGGTCTGTTGGAATTTCTTTCCCTTGCCTCCTGCGAGAATGGTGAGACCTCGACAGTGTCTGCTTAGCCGCCGAAGCACTTCCAGAGGGGGAATCTCACGCAGTCATGAAGCGGACAATGTTGTCCATTGTTGCCACTGCAACATTGCTCTCTCCACTGGCGCTAACCCCCTCCATTCCAGCCAATTCATGGATGCAGGGGCTTCAAGCTCGAATGCCTTGCCTGTCTTTGGCTCGGCTATCTTCAATTTCAGTAGTGCCATGAACAATCCGTGGATCAGCGCGCCTGTCTCAGTCTTGTTCATCGAAAATGCCCGGGAAGAGGAGGACGCCCTGGATGAACAAGGGCAGAGGACGACTGACAATCAGAAGCATGAAGCACAGGCCCCTGAAGCTGATAAGGAGCAGAAGGTTAAAGGTGAGGCCTCAGATCCGGAAAATGCAGAGCAACGCAAGCAGGAACAGAGGGTGGGAACTGGCGGGGAGGAAGACACCTTTCCCACTGTTGCTGAAAGAGAAGCCTATGGTTGGTGCCAGGTAGAGGAAGTGCAAATGGACGATTGATGACGCTCGCGCACAAGGTTCCTATGGCTTTTTGTTTGGTATTTTGGTGTCTTCGGTTGTTTGTTTTTTGACTCAGTTATAGTAACAATGCTTCTAGTCTCTTTCGTGCCCTGGTTCAATGTCTCTGTTCTTGTATTTTGTGTCAATGATTGGGGTAAGGACAGTCTCCCCTGTGAGGGATGAAATGGTTGGTGCCCCTGCGTGGGCGTGCTGTTATGGAAGTCTGGCTCTTGTATCTGGCGCCCCTGCGTGGGCTAGTTTTTTGGATGCCTCAATTGCTCTCGGGTGACATACCCAGAGCGTGATTCTCTCTTGTTTCACCATGATGTATTTTTTGACTCCTGTACATAATACAATAGTTTAGTCTTTTACCGAGAAAAAACAAAAACAAAAATATATAGTATATATATATATAATATATTATATATATATATATATATATATATATATAATATATAATATATAAAGAAAAAGGATATAAAAAATTTAGGAAAAAAGGAAAAAAGAAATAAATCTCGTGCAAAAGGCATGCTAATCTAAATGCCGCCACATAAATGATTAATTAGTTCTTGATTAGTTTAAACATCAATTAACAACTAATTAAAATATTTTATAAACTCTCATTTGACATTTTGTCATTTATTGTAGTAATCATGCTATTTTCGACCATCGAAATGTTCCTCGCCCAGATCAACAACTAGGGGAACATTTCAAAAACTCCCCCGCCCCTCCCATCGTTGCATTCTCAACATTTAACCAAGGGGCGGGGTCCGAAAAGATGAATTTAAAAAAGTGTCATCACCGACGTGTCCTCTCATTCATTTTGAGACCCCCCCCTCCCCACACCCCCCGGGAAAACCATCAATTGACCATTTTTGCTCCCACCAAAAATAAAATGTGACTCCACCTCCACCCTTTGTCCAACTCCCATTTGTCCATTTATCAACTGTTATATTATCCAATCACTCCACCACAATCGTTGCCTTCCCACAATGAATACCCTTCTCCTGTCAACAGGTATTCCTCCAAACAGTTTAATCCTCATGCATAAATAAAACATAAACATTTTACTACCATTTCTTTTGCTTAATCCATCTACCAATTTCATATATAGGTTCGATACAACTAGCATCAGAAACAAAGCATTTGCCACTGCATCAATCAGCTAATCACCTAGTAAAATGACAGTCCTTACATAATTATATCTTCAGCATGTCTTCCTCTAAGGGAAAATCTAAAATGGTTGACAAAAATCCAATGATGACCCCTATCGTAGACTTAGATAAGTTACCCTTAGTTGACCAACAGTGCAAAATTTTTTAGGCCCAATGTGATTTCAATCTCTATGAACTGCACAATTGGGCCAAACAGAAATTCTTTTGATGTCAGTGATGAATTGAGCATGTGGGACTCCTTCCTACCTCAATTCATCTTCCCTCGGACTCATTTCTTTCCAGAATTTGTAGCTTGGTGTCATTTTAGGTACATTCTAATTCAAAGAGCCATTATTGCTTAAAACAATGGTATTTTCTCCACAGTATCCCCTTAGTCTATATGCCAAATGCTTCAAGTTAAAACTTCAGCCCCTCTACACCCTTTTTATGTAGATTCCCTCATGGAAATCTATAAAAATACTCACTTTCCCTCAAAGAGCTAAGATTTTGGAGATGTTTTTAGCTGAAAATGAAAAATTACCAAGAAAAAATCCTCCGTACCCTTCCTCAATGTTTCCAAAGATAACTAGACAGGTTGTCTCAATGGTTTCTTTTATATTAGGTTATCCAACTGATCAGTCGGTTGATGAAATTATTCTAGGATTTCTATCAGTGTTTTTAGTCAGTGAAAAACCCTCAATTATCTTCAATTACAGTGAATTTCTGTCAAAAATTATACATGATCAATTCTTGAAGTTCTCTACTGAAGGATCTTTTAAGTACCAGTCATTTCTTGTATACCTATTATTGTTTCATAAAGTAGATAAATTTCAGTTTCCATTACAGAAGTTAGATAAACAGGGTAATCCCCAATCTGTAATTCATTAGACTTCCTTGGTAAGGAATAACACCAATGAATTTTCCTTCAATGATTACACAAATCAGTTCCTATATATGGTTTCATGTTTGCTCAATAGTCATGTTGTTCCTAGGATTTCACTTGAAATCAAGAGAATTATCCACCTCGGTGAGAAAACAAAGACTAGAGATCGGTGCTTGTATCAAAACTACACAGAGATCAGAGTATATGGATGTGAGCTTCCTCCATATAAGCTACCTAAATTTGTGCCAATAAGGATTTTTGCATTAGAGTATATCAGGATGATAATGAACATGGATGAGTTGCAGTTTGTGTTAGCTAAGAAGAAGTCTCAATTCAAGTTAAAGGCCCAGATTATACCCTTTATTTGCAACACCAGAGCAACAGCAAAGGAGGTAGATCTTATTTTGGAACAAATGAAGTTCAAATGAAGTTTTACATGATCTTATGACCCCTTGGGGATTATTTCTAAGCTAAGGGTAGAATAGAAAAATACTCCTTATGCATACATTCCCATACCTGAAATTGAACAGTACATGAATCAGGAGGAGTGGTAGGAGAATACATTGTAGGATGCAGAAGAGTAGGTCTTCATTTCGACAACATCACAAACTCCAATTCTACAAGAGAAACGTGCTAAGAGGATAAAGGAAAGTGTTTCCCCATCAATTTTAGAAGTTCCAGCGATAGAGTTCATAATGTACAAGAAGAAGAAGAATCCTCTTAAAGAGCCATTTTAGGAAGAGAATTCACAGGAACAGACCAAATTGGTTCTCACATGTCCCCGTGTTGCAACTTTTCCAAGGATTGAGGAAATTTTCTCAAGCTTTCCTGTATCTTCAGTTTCTCGAGACCCATTAGAAACAACTCAGATAGGAGAGCTAACTCATAGTGCAACAAAACCAAGTATCTTTTCTAGATATAGGGAAATCAAGAAGAAAAATGAAGCACTAAAGGCCACCACTTATTCTGAATTCTGGAAGCAAACTTCAGCTTCCTAGCATAGACTTCTTTCTGCACTGGATACTGAGATAGGAGAGTTTCAAATGGCCCTCCTGGAGCCTAAAGTTCCCTTCCCTAGCACTGGAGAATACTAAAAAAAGTATGTTTTTTCTTTTGATACTAAACAAATTCATCCTATTGACCAGCTTGATTTACATAAGCAAGCTAGAGAAACTATTTACTCCACTTTGACTAGTTCAGCAATGGCAGCATCCAAGTTGTAGGTTTCATTAAAAAAATTTGATTCACAGTAAAAGTTAGAAAATATATCATCCCTAGCCAAGGATACCAAGATAAAATCCTTAGAAGGTATGGTAATTAAATTGGGATATGATCCCATTAATGTTAAGGCTATCGAATAAATGATCAGGGGTAAAAACATTGATATCCTAGCATTAAGAAAATAGCTAAAGCTCCCTACAACAGAAGAATCACAGACCAAATAAGTTGGTGAGTTAGAGAAATAGAAAGAAAGCATGCTTAAGATTATTATTGAATAGAATTTGCAGATACAGAAGATGGAGACTGAATTAAAAAATTTATTAAAGGAAAAAGAATAGCAAGTTGATGTAACAGCATCTATTCCTATAACAAAATCTTCTATTGCAGGTACTTCAACAACAGGGACTTCTATTGTAGCAACCATAATAGTGGAAACACATTCCACAGATTCAACAACTAATCTAGCTATAGCTATGGGATATTTACCCTTAAAGGGTCGATAAATTAAAAAGTTAAAGGCTCAACTGAGTATTCTTTAGGAGTATAAAACCAAAACTGATAATGCTTACTTGGCAGAGCTTTAGAAAATCCATAGGCTAACTCAGAGAATAGAGACCCTTCAAAATGAGACTGTTATTTCTCAAACCATTGCACAAGTCAAAGAGAATACCTGGTTGGATATTAATCAGTCCATAACCAATTTATGGCCTTCAATTGAAATCATTTTTGACCATGAAAAATTATTGGAGAGGTCAAAGAAGGTAATAGTAGAAGTAAAGAAAGACTTGGGTCATAAACCAAGAGATGCAACAACATTGATCAAAATTTTTGAATTCAAAAACAAGGGAAGAGTTGGAAGATTATGACATTGAAGACAAAATTGAAACTATTCCAGAAGTCAGAAGGATACCTACCAAAAGAAATTTAATGTTGCAATTAGAAAATAAGTGTCATAATTTAGAAGCTGATATTCAGAAGTTTCATATAAATTTTAATGTGCTTCATCAAAAAGGACTTCCAGGTTTGAGAGGAATGGGAGACACATTGGTTCCCCTTGAAGAATATTGGCATAGACTGCATTTTATAGTTGTGGACGAATCAAGATTTTCTAAGATCAAGGGAACCATTACAGAGAAGGCTTTTATTGAAGGTTTGAGTTTTAATTTGTTAATCCAACATGGAATAAAACATTTGTTTATAGTCAAACCCACCTTTCAAAAATACAGTCAAGTGGATGAGACTTACAGAAAATTAATAAAATATTCCATTCTTAATGAATAAAGATGGGAAAATATATGTCAACTCATTGATTCAACAAACAGTAGGTTTCTAGTAGTAGACAACAGGTTTTCAGCAACAGGATGCACATTTATAGGAGCAAAAGAACATATGATTAGGAAAGGCAACAAAAAACAACTTTTACAGCGTTAGTCATCACTAGAAGCCTCGAATTTTGTGCAAGATGTCCAAGCATTTCAAGTTTCTTATTTTATAGTTCTATTTTTGTAATTAGTTTCAAAGATATTTTGTAAATAAATCTTGATTTTTTAAATCATGATATTTTGAAGAAAGTTGTAGAAATACTTTGTAGCTCGAAGTATGAAGGGTTGAGCCCTTGTGGTAAACTACTAAGCAGAATTGTAATCCTCTGAGTTATTTGCTGAGATTAATAGAAGGATTCTTGATTCATTTTGAAACATCTTATGTGTTCCTGTGAGTACTTTTATGTTACTTATGTTTTCATTTTTGTTTAATTCTGCATATGTTTAAAATTAATGGGAAATCTAGGTAAAACAAGGTTGAGTATCAGTCTATCTGAAAACCCCTATGAAGTTATGATCAATTACAAAGATGAGTTAATTAGACTTTTTTATTTTAATGGATTCCTCTATATCTTTTAATTGTCACTTCCCTTTAATCTTTAAATGTATTTTGTTTGACTTTTACACACATCACCTATATATGATTATTTAAATACTATGCTTGAAGGTTTAATAGATAATATATCTTCTTAAGTTCAACCTTACACATTTTTCAAGGCTAAATTCCTGTTAAAGGTGAAGAATCAACCCTTTTAATATATCATAAATAATTAAGAATTTGCACCTGTTTAATAGTTTAAATCATTAGTCATCCAAAAAGTCAAAACAAAACAAAAAAAATCTAGATGTTCTAGCATAATTCCTTAACCTAGAATTGTCTATAGAGGTACAACATCATATTGGCATCGTTATCAGGGACCGAAAAATTTTGAATTATTCCATGGGACAACAATTAGGCTTTCCTTTTAATAATGAATAAAAGGTTAGTAGGTTAAATTATTTTACCTGGCGACTCCACAAAACAGAACTGGCTTCACGCAGGCAAACCAAATCTCTCAGAGATCCTCATCTTTATTTTCCATTGTCAGATCAAGAGAGGCGGATGAGATTTGCCTCTTTAAGGTGAATATTAGAAGCCTCTTATTCTACTCCTATATCACTTTCACCTAAAAATTTTTCAGATACTGATCCTTTTAGACTTGTCCTAATTCCTCCTGAATTATCATATCTACCACCAAAAGTGTTAGAACTTTTATCTAAAGGGGTTGATTTGTAGTTAGCTCTTCTTTTTATCAGTTAGAATCATACCAAATTCTTGAAACTCTTTCAGAATCTCCCAAATCAGAAGCATAATTAGGTTTAGAATTACCTGAATTAAAACCTAGTGATTTCATTTCTTCTATCATTCATACATATCCATCTACTTATGCTAAACTTGAAGATTGCTTCTCTGTTTATACAAATAATTTATTTGAAAGTGAAGGAAAATTTGGTCCAGAAGTGCAGAAGTTAAGTATTCAATCACCATTAATAGAAACTCCCAAAAATTCTACTCAATCATCTTCACCTCCTTCATCTCCCATAGGGTTATCTTCATCTTCACCTTCCCTATCCCCTCAAAGTGTGTCTTCATATTCACTATCTTCAAGCTCGTTATGCAGCCTTAGTCCTTCCTAGTCAACTTAATAATTTTCCAAATGGATATCTAAAGCACTTACCTAGGTTTAATGGTGAAACTTGTTTATCTGTTCAGGATCATTTAGCTGCTTTTTTGGATTTTGCTGATAATATGAACATAGAGCATGAAGATGTGTACATGACACTATTTTTTCAATCTCTTGAAGGAAATGTTAGGATTTGGTTTAGACAATTGCGAGCTCATTCTATCCCTACATGGAATGAATTGATCACTATATTTAAAAACAAATGGGGAGTTAAAAATGATCATGTTTACTATCTTACATAATTTGATGATCTAAAAAGAAATCTTGGTGAACCTGTGGTTGATTTCATAAAAATATTTAATAAAAATTATAACAAAATGCCACCAGACTGTAATCCACAGTGGCTGCAGCTAAAGTTAGATTTTCTAAAGGTTTTGATGATGATTTTGCTATTATGCTTAAGGAAAGAACATTTTTCACCCTATCATACATGCAGACCAATGCCATTGAAGTTGAAGCTAATAGATCATCATCAGCTAAACTTAAGTCAAAAGCAAAAAAAGTTGAGAGAAAGATTAAATCTAGGGAAGAAGGTACTTCTTCTTCTAAAAATAAGGGTGAATATCATAAAATAGATGAAATTACTTATCTACTAAGAAATATTTCAAGTATAATTTCAAAGATGGAATCACCTCCTAGAGTAGTTCAACCAGTATCAAATAGACCTCAAGTTCAATATAAGAGACTTTTTCAGCCTCAAATCTTACAAAGACCTAATATTGATCAACAAATTCAACCACCATTGATGATCAGGAACCTGAAGAAATTGGTCCTTTAGTTACAAATGATATCAATTATTTTGATGATCCATCAGCACAAAATGCTATAATTATAGTTTCTCATGATCAGCCTTTAGTTCAAAATCAAGAGGCTTCCATGTTTCTAAATATCAGGCCTTCTCTGAATTTCTTATTGCATAATTAAATAGAATATATGATTTGAGACAAAGACCAAAACCTGGTAGACCAACTAAAAATGTCACTATTAATGAACCTCTGCTCAAAACAACTGAAACACAAACAACAGTGATTCAACCATTAAATCGACCAAATGAACATAATACATTTGAAAGGATTGTTCCAACAACTTTTAATGCGGAAAAAGAATTAGAGAGAGTCAAGATTCTTGTTCCATTATTTGAACTCTTCAAAAATCCTGGTTACAAGAATTAAGTGTCAAAATGGATTCAATCTTCAAGTATTGATGATGAGTGAGATGTCATTAGTTTACAAGATGAAAAACATTCAGTATTTTTTGGTCCTAGTTCTGATATGATTGATGAAAATGTCCCTCCCTTTTATGTTACTTTGAAGGTTCATGATTTTATCTTATATAATTGTATGTTAGATTCTGAGGCCTCTCATAATATAATGACTAAAGTAATTATGGACCAACGTCAATTACAAATCACAAGACCCTATCATGATCTATATACCTTTGATTGAAAGAAAGTACCTTGTCTTGGATTAATCAAATATTTAGTTGTAACACTTGCTCATATCCTTGTTAAGAGTGTAGTTTTAGATATTGTTGTTACAGATATTCCCCCAAAATTTGGAATGTTACTATCCAAATCTTGTTGTGCCAAGTTACTAAGGGGGAAGTTTGCAAATGGATATGTTTTTTGCTACAATTCTTGTTTATGGAGGAGAGAATTTGAGACTATACAGAGAGGTGAGATTTATTAACATTGTTTGCAAAGTTGATCAAGCAATAAATTGTCTTATTTATGTTGTTGATCAGGATTTTGGGTCTTTTACTTTAACAACTAATAATATCCTAAATTCTCAATTTAGCATTGTACAAACTGTGAATAAACCCCAATGTATAAAAATTGGTGCTTGGAAGTTATACTTTGATGGATCCTTTTCGAAAGATGGAGTTGGAGCTTGAATTGTACTTATCTCTCTAGATAAAGAAAATATAACTCAATCTTTTAGGTTAGACTTTGATGTGAAAAACAATGTAGCAAAGTATGAAACCTTACTTTTAGGACTAGAGTTAGCTAAAAGTTTGAAAGTCCAAAACTTAAGTGTATTTAGTGACTCAAAGCTTATTGTGAAATAAATTATAAATCTATGCCAAGAAAAGCATCCTAGGCTTTGATCTTATCGGAATGAGGTATGGAATTTTGTCGACAATTAATTTTTTAAAACTTTAACAATCCCTAGAGATGAAAATATTTATGCGGACTCTTTAGTAGTGTCTGCTAGCTCTTTCAAAATTCCTGATTCTATGCAATTGCAATATGAAATTCAAGTAAAGTATAGGCCTTAAATGTCTGACAACCTTAAACATTGGCAAGTTTTCGAAGATGATGAGCAATTAAATATTTTCTTACAAGCAATTGATGAATTTTCAATTCTACATACTGAAGAAGAACAAACCAATGAACATAAGTCAAATAATGAAGATGAAACTTCACAGCTAAATCATAAAATAGCTTATCATAATATCATTCAGTTGTCTAATAATTACATTCCAAAAGGATTAATTCCTCTTGAAAGAAAACTGATAATAATGATGTTTCAAAAACATCATTATCAAGTTCACAATAGAAGAATGTAGAAGATTGTAATATTGGAACCAATGAAGAGATCAGAAATGTGAAAATTTCAACATCATTACCTTAGGAAACAAAAGACAAATATGTTAATCTTTTGAAACATTATAAAAATGTATTTTCTTGGTCATATGAAGAACATAAAACCTATGACACAACTCTTATTGGACATAAAATTCCTCTCAATCTAGAAGCTAAACCTTTCACACAAAAATTGAGAAGAATAAATCCATGTTTTCTTCCAACTATTGAAAAAAAAACTTAAGAAATTATTAGATGCATAAATTATTGTTCCCTTAAGATACTTTGATTGGATAGCAAACCTAGTTCCTTTCAGGAAGAAAAATGGTGAGATAAGATTGTGTGTAGACTTCATAAACTTAAACAAACTATGTTTAAAGTATAATTATCCATTTCCCAAGATGGATCAATTGCTCCAAAAAAATTTAGGCTCAAATAGAATTTCAATGTTGGATGGATTTTTTGGATACAATCAGATCTTGGTAAGTCCAGAAGATAGTGAAAAACCAACATTTACAACTCCCTTGGGTACATTTATGTATGCTGGAATGTCATTTGGCCTAACCAATGCAGGAGATACCTTTCAAAGAGCAATGGACCTAGAATTTGTTGTTAAGGTTAACAAATTTGTTGTTATTTATCTTGATGATTTTACTGTGTTTTCAAGTTCTGATGAGAAACATTCAAAACACTTGAGAAATCTTTTTAACAGATGCAAGAAATATGGAATTTTCCTCAATCCAAAGCAATATTTGTTTTCTATAAAGGAAGGAAAGCTACTTGGACACATTATTTCAAAGGAATGAGTAGTGATTGATCCAAAAAGAGTCTTGGCCATTGAGGTAATTAGCCTACATAGAAATAAAAAGGAAATTCAAACTTTTCTAGGAGAGATTAATTTTTCGAGAAGATTTGAACCAAATTATGCCAAGATAGTCAAATATATTACTAATATGCGAAAGAAAGATCATGATGTCAAATGGACTATGTAGGAAAGGTATGATTTTACACAAATCAAGAAATTTATTTTTGAAGCTCGAGTACTAACCAATCCTAATTATTCAAATCATTTTAGCATTTCCTCCTTTACCTCTAATACTACCTTAGATGTTGTTCTATTGTAAAAGAATGATAATGAAGATGACCAACCTATTGTCTTTTTCAACAATGTAATGATAGATGTTGAGTTGAAATATGATATCATTGAAAAGTAAGCATATGCTCTTGTGCAAGCCCTAAAAGCCTTCAGAACTTATGTCCTTCATTCCCCTATTACTGCTTATGTCCCAAATAATGTTGTAAAGA
>APFE031614112.1:0-13616 GCA_000404065.3 Pinus taeda | reverse complement strand
AAGAAGGCACCGCTCAAATTGCAATTATGCAAATCTACCGCAACAACTTGGCCTGTCCGTTTGTCGCAGGAAACACCTTCCCATTCACAGCAACATAATGAAGCATTCCACGAACCCAAACGTCCTAGAGGATCATGCAAAGTGGTTTTAAAAGCCAAGAGAGATTTTATTTTGTAACTCGAACAATTCGTTTCAGAAGAAACAGACGTGAACATACCTGTAAAACCTATGTAACATATCAACAGCCGTATTAAAAAACTGTGTAAGCTTGTTTGGATAGTACATGTAAGTGGCCATTCTTGTTTCAAAGATGTGTATCTGCAATGACTGCTGCCCGTTTTCGTCATCATAGTGATTTTATGTGGGCGCCTGGTATCTCAGAACTGCGATCCCATTCATGGTAGATAGCATCATAGCCTGCGCAAAGGAAGAGAGGAGGATTCACGAAATTCACTTCGTTATCCTAATGAAGTAACCAAATGGTTTCCTTATATTAAAGAGCCTTTGTAGAACGAACTAACTGGTTATATTAGCTTCTTTTAGGCAAATACCATGAATGTGCAAATTCCAATGCATATGTCAATCTTTTTCAGTTTCCGTCTGACCGCTACGAATTTGACCAAACGTGGGTTTTCTTCACGAGTGGTGTTCTAATCTACTAAACTCTTTCTGATTTGTTTTTAATGTTAATCTTCCATATCTAAATGCCTCATCTAACTAGATTTAGTCTTTGGACTTTAAATTTGTCACGTGATTTTATATTTAAGATAGTAAAAATAGTTTATGGAACATATTTTTTTTAAATTAAATAAAAGGGTATTTATACTAAAAATAGTTTGAGACTATAGTTTTATGGGTTTTGTTTTTTTTCAATTTAATCATTTTCTTATTCAAATTGATAAGGAGCTGGTCCAACCTTCCAACTATCTTCTAGCTAAAAGGATAATGTACACACACGTTCTTCCCAAACCTCTTTAGGCCTTTTCCATAGTGTTGTTTCACACCTAAGTTGATGCGAAAGTTGGTTCTTAATTCAG
Source organism: Pinus taeda (assembly GCA_000404065.3). Lineage (NCBI taxonomy): Eukaryota > Viridiplantae > Streptophyta > Pinopsida > Pinales > Pinaceae > Pinus > Pinus taeda. Next base: position 12,579 of record APFE031614112.1, on the reverse strand, counting down.
CAATCAAAACCCTTGCTCATCTGCATTTTCCATCATCTTGTTTCACACCTAAATTGATACTAAAATTGGTTCTTAATTGAATAATGAAAACCTTTACTCGTCTTGTTTCACATCTAAATTGAGGTGAAAGAAAAAATTATATTATTTTATTATCAAATTCTACTTATTTTTTACATTTCGAACCAAAAAAAATACGTCCAAATATTGTTGTACCACTTGCCATTGAAAAGTTCAAATATTTTCGGGAAAAAATTAAGAATTTAGTAACTATTTTCAATGACGCCTGCCATCCTTGACTTGTGAATGTGAAATATAGGAAATAGATAAAAGTTTTAAAATTCTCATTATCCAATAAATGAGAAGTCTTAGTTTGGTCGACTGAAGGATGTGAATGTGAATGAGTTGATGGGCATCATGCATGGAATGGCCAAATCTGACAATCATGGCATACCAGTATCCACGATAGCAGAGGCAGTAGACAGTAAATTGATAGTGACGTGCTATGCAGTACAGTAAATAGATAGTGATATGATATATAGTTTTGAAAATGTGGTTAAAAATATCTCTATTGAATTTCAAAGTAAAGTTTATACTAAATAAACAACGTACAAATTTAGTGCAATTTATTATTTCAAAATTTTTAACCTAACCCACCACGTTCAATGTATCCGCTTCTTCAATGTATCCACTTTCTTTCCATGTTGTTTCCCCTGAACAAGAAATTTTCTGTCATTAAGGACATGCCAAACATATATCCACATGCAAGGGATATATTGAGGAATACTTGAAGACTTGGGAGCGAAAATGTTTTACTAAAAAGAGATCAACTAAAACTAAAAAGTGGATAGAATGATGACCATAACCCCAATCCAAACCAACCTCAAAACAACAACTCAAACCATAGTATCCCTTCCATTTGGCCCAACATCCCTTCCTGCCCTAGAACCATCAGCACCAAACATAATAGTAGTCACAAGGGTGGAAATACAAGGCCATTAGGAGAGAGAATTAGAGCTATTAGGTGAGGGAATAGAGATCTTTACTGCTTGTGCAGGTTTTCCTTCTCTGTGTTGTTCCTTTCACATAGTGAGTTATGTTTCATCCTATCCCTTCCATTTGGCCCAACATCCCTTCCTGCCCTAGAACCAGCAGCACCAAACATAGTAGTAGTCACAAGGGTGGAAGTATAAGGCCTTTAGGAGAGAGAATTAGAGCTATTAGGTGAGGGAATAGAGATCTTTACTGCTTGTGCAGGTTTTCCTTCTCTGCTTGTTCCTTTCACATAGTGAGTTATGTTTCATCCAATTTCGGTTTGTAAATTCTTTAAAGGTTTTAAGATTTTGTGTAGTCTATGTAGTGTTGTTTTAATCAATCTTAATTGATCGAGACTACAACCATTAATTGTCAACCCAGGGTAGGTATTGTTGTTTCAATGGAGTTCGCACTGTGTGTGCCGATACACTGCAGCCAAGAATAAGGAAATGTAGAAAATAATAAATGATGTCGCTGATCTAAATTACTGAATCAAACCATGCATGTAGAGATAAAAACACTCTACAAGATTAAATCACACTTCACAGCTATCAAAGTAAAGGCGTGGCACACATGAAATAATATCTACTCCAGCTGGTTACTACCATTCTATTGGTTAACTTAGTGTAAGAACATAATATAAATGGAAACAACAACAAATGTAATCCATGATTTGTACAACAACAAAGAGAAACCATAAATCAATTAGCTAAACTAGAATGTACAGTATCTCTATCACTGCAATCCCTACCAAAGAGGAGGGCCCTTCCTCCTTAGCAGGGCACAAGAGTAACAAAAAATTAATTAACGAATCAGTTGAAGAGCAATAACAACATCACTATGCTGATTAATATTAAAAATGAACTCAGAATTACAAAAGCAGAGTAACAATACTTTTCTATATGTCATGTCCTTGTACATGAAAAATCGAGTTCCTTTATAGTTATTACAACCCAAAATTAGAAAACAGATCAGTCATGAGAATCTCACGATTCTCATGATGATAAAAAATAAAAGTGGTTACAAACTATTTCTAAATAAATATACATTAGTTATGATTGCAACCGCTTGGGTCTTGTTGCTTCCAAAATAAACAATCCCTACTGCTGATAGCTATTATATGTAATAATACCCACATTTGCCAGCTTCGGCGCAACAACATCGAGTGAATGGTGGTCCGGGATGTCACGGCATCATTGGCGACAACACTTTTGGCGTGACAACGGACTCTTATATCAGCGTGTAGTGTAACAACATCCTGCAATAACATCCAATGTGTAACAACAACCTGTAACAACATCCAATGTGTAACAGAAACCTATAACAACATCTAGGGTGTAACAGCAAACCGTTCTACCCTTCTCTGCAACTAATCCGTGTTGCATGTCTACTCCATAGCTTTGTTCTCGTAAGCAATCACCTAAAAATAAGAAGAGCTTCCCAAAATACTTCTTCAATACTCTCCTAGTTAGCCACAAAAAGGAATAGAGCCTCGTATTACTCGGTAAAATATAGCAAAGTAACATGATAGTAGAATACGTTAAAAAGGTGAGAAGGCAGGGAAATGGATCATGTAAATTCATAGGCCTGGAGGACAGAATGGTCAAAACTCGGGAAAGAATGTGTATAAAATAGGTAAAAATCCACACCCAACATCTCCCGTCGACTGAAGCAACTATATGTCTCCATGCAGAGTCTCAACCCCTTCTACTATACCCCCGATGTAAGTCTGTGAAATTGTAGGCACCAGTAGTGTCTTCATCCCGAGCTCTGGACCTTTTAATGGCCATCAAATGACGTGGCCAAGATTCCTCTTCGTAGTCACATAAGTGATAATTCGGCTAATACTCCTCTACTGGCAACCATATCAAAGGCAGTTTGAATTTGAGGCCAATCTAGAACGCCCCCAATGTTTGCACAATCTGAGCATATTCCGGCACCTGTGTAACAACAGCCAAAAGGTTCCTGTACTCAAAAGGATCCCCTTCTTGTAATTCAACGCTACAGGCCTCAGTGCGCTTGAGACATCCTGCTAACGCTCAGATTTTCATATTTGCATATAGGTTGAGGCAGATTCTCACGATCCTTTTTCTATAGGTGGCTGACTGTTCTCTTATTTCTAGAGTGCTCGGGAATAGCTTAAACTCACGACTGAGTTCGTAAACCATCCCTGGTTCAACTCTGGCCCACAATGTTGTTCTCTCCTCGTTGGCTTCTATTGATTTCTTGGCTAGGTGCCACTCAATCTGATTCCTCATGAATGAAAGGAAGGCCCGCAACTGAAAATCCCCCATGTAGGAGAATACACTCGCCACCATCTTCATGCTGACATATTCACACATGATATTGTGCAAGAACAACTTTCACAACAAGCTCTGGTCATCAAAGTTGTAGGAGCAAAATATTTCCAAAAAAGTACGGGTTGAAGAACACAAATAGGAACTATTCTAAAAAACTGCCTTTAATTGAAATAAATAATAATGTTCCCAAAGGAACACTGGGTATGACGGGAACAGTCGCCTACATGCTAGCAGGTTTAGGGCAAGTTCACAGAGCTTAACCTTATCATTCATTAGGTCCGAGACCTATCGATTCAGCTGATACAACTATTCATCCTTCTTATTTATAGTTTCCTTGTGCCTCTATGCTTCCTCTTCTCTTTCCCATTCTTCTTTTAGCCATTTTTCTCTCAGGGAATCCATCATTCGTTTATGTACTTTGAGCGAGATCACTCCCTCTTGTAGAGAGGGCGCCAACTACTTCCATTTTTGCAGCTCTGGCAATAACAACATCTTCTCAGAACACCATCCTTCATCAAGACTCGGTGTTCTTCCACATGCACTATCAATTGAGGGTGTAACAACCTCCTGAAGGTGAAACTGTTCCACCTTGGCTGCTGGTTCTTGTGTAACAACAACTTCGTCAATGGATTTGATCACAATTTCTTTATCTTCCTGGCCAGCTTCCATTTTTACTACTGGTTCTTGTGTAACAACAGTGTTGAACTTAGGTTCATGGATGTTAGCTTCCCCTTCCTTCCCTTTGTTGACTTCCTCCTCGACTGCTGGTTATGATGAAACAACAGTGTCAGTCAAGGGCTCCTGTGTATCCCTTACCTGATCACCTTCTGTGGATTGTGTCATGTGGGTTGCTGGTTCTTATGTAACAGCAACGTCCTCAACGATTTCGTGTGTACCAACTTCCCATATTTTATTTTGGGTCTCCCTCGAGGTGGTGTCTAATATACAAACCTTCAATCCTAATGCCACTAGCTTCTCAGCACAGGCTGTGCACATAATGCCAAAAACATCTCCCTTTCTGGCCCTGTCCACAGCCTCAGCCAAAGTATCTAGCCCTGGGGATCTTGGCTTTGCCTTTCCTTCTGCTAGTTGTTCCCATAGCTCTCTATTTTCAGTTTCTAGAATTTCAATTTTCGACAGCAAGGATTGGGTTTCACTCTTACCAGGTGAAGAAGATTCCTCTGGCTGAGCCTGCTCCTCGTCCTTCTACTCTGTTTCTTCTATGTTCTTCCTTGACATGGATGGGGCCTCTAGTTGCCCGCTAACCCTTATCCTCTACCTTGGCACCTGTCACCAATTGGTTTACCAACCAACCTCTTACTAACCCTTATTGTTGAGGGATGGGGTTTCTCCTTTGTCACCACTGGAGCTTCCTTAGACATCTTGGTTTGCCTCCTACGGGTGGTCATGGGCCTCTTCCTCATGAATTATTCCCAATTCTTGTCCTAGCAGCTCAAAGTGTCTAGCACAATGAGTTTGATAAGGCCATGGTTGGTGACACACATTTATGGATGTGCAGATGTTTTCACAGCTGCAGCCATATGCCTAATATTGCCCAGCAAGAAGTAAGGAAGGTTGACCAGCTATTGATTCCAGAGGTGATTCAACAATGGAAAGTGGTAAACAAAATTGTTGCCCTTCCCTCATAAGTAATGTACTTGATGAGCTAGAGGGAAACATTAGCCATGGCTAGGGGAGTGATAGTCTATCAATTCCCCTTCATTTATTTACCATCGACTCTTCTTCTTGGAGGAAATCGCCTTTCAGTGAGGGGTCATTGACCTTCCTGCTGAACCACCTCTTTCCTTCCACTGATATTCCTGTTACTCTAGCAATCACCTCTTCCGTGACCTCCAACTTCAACCCTCTGACCTCCGTATGGTTTCTCTCCAAATTCTTTGCAAATTCCATGGTAACACCACTATTTAATCCTTCTAACCTCCGGAAGAATTCAAACCAGCTTGCATCCTTGAAAATCTGGCATGCTTCTAGGAAATCCTCCAAGGCTTCTGTGGACCCTAGCTCGTGCCATATTGCTGCTCCACCCATTGCTTATGCAAATTTAGTGTTGTTTCACCTCCTTCTCCCTTCCTCTAGACACTCCAGGGTTTTTGACACACACAACTTAGCTATTTCAACCTACATTGTTATCTTCTAGGTCTCCGAGCACTTTGAATGGGATTTAGTGCTTCCAACAAGGGTAAATGGTAGGGTGGTAGGGTGGCGCAGGTGAGGATTTTGTATTGGGATTTTGCGCTTATGATTAATAATGAATGGTCAATTTTCCTTATTAATGGTGAGTCATGGGAGGTCTCATCGATGGTACACTTACCCTTTTTTGTATGATCGGAATTAAGTAACAATAACTACCAAGTCATCATGCCTTAATTGCGTATTTTTCGAATAATCACAAATCATGCGACGGTCATGTCGCAATATGATTCGCTCCCCCGTCTTAAATATGACAACCATACTCGATCATCAAAGTTCATGTTTAGTTTCCAGAATTACCAAATAAAGTGAATTCAATATTACCTTTTGATGATGTACCTAGGTGATGTCGGGCGAAGTCATGGGTGACGCGATGCGCGAACCAAGCTCCGGCAGTGAGACGAGTGAACTTAATTCTGATGACAAGGATCATGGTGATGTTTGTTATTTATAAATATCTCGTTTATTTCTAAAAAGCCATCTACTATTATAGGTGTAACAACCAAGACGACTAATATATATTATTTTAATTCCTACAAAAAAAATAAAGAAGAAAAGATCACGTAATAACACTTATCATAAGATATGCTTTGAAATAATAGATGCTATTATAGAGTGTGTAACAACGGCCACTAGGTGGTTTTAAACTTCTACAAAAGGTGTTTGTTTGTGCCTGGAAAGGTTTTCATAGCCAGATTATTATTTTTATTATTATTATTTGAAGAGTTTAAAGGTGTAACAACTACCAACCGTAGTTGATTTTCAGTTGTTACACTTATTGGAAAAATTAAAATTTTTGCACCACAGGGGGCCTTTCCCTTGTTCCTATAATCTGTAGATCTGAATTTGTGTCAATGTTGACAAATGAATCCCTTGAAGCAGGTTTGTGATATAACCAAATATGGTGCCCATTTGCAAGCAATGGTATCCTCGCACTGTCAATGGTCACCAAATTTACAGTCCCGTTATCAAAGACTGCATCTACCTCATAGGGACCTAGCCATCTAGTGTAAAGCTTACCCTTGAAATCTTTAAATCTTGAGTCATATAAGAGAGCCCAATCTCCTTTTTGGAACTTCTTCTTCTTGATGAATCTATCATGCCACTTATCTCTCTGTTGCTGGATAACAGCTAACTGTTTCTCCTCCAATTCATTGAGCTGGTTCAATCTCTGCTTTTGTGATGTAGCCAAATCCAAATTGACCTGCAATGTTGTTCTTAGTTTCTTGATTTCAAATTTAATGGGGAATAAAGGGTTCTTACCATACACATTTGATATGGTGAGAATCTAGTGGTATTCCTCCATGTAGTCCTCTATGCCCACAACACTTCTGGAAGTTTATCAACCCAATTTCTTCGGTGACTGGCCACAGTCTTAGTAAGGATCCCCTCAATGACTTTGTTAGTGTTTAGACCAACTCCTGGATCTTAAGAGATGTGAATTGGGGCCCTCCGTCTGTGACTATCTCCCTGGGTATGCCAAACCAAGCAAATATGTCTTCAAACAAAAAGTCTGAGACAACTTGCTCCGTGGCTCTGGTTAGTGCGTTTGCCTCTACCCATTTTGTGACATAGTCAGTGCATACCAAGATGTAAGATCTCTGTCTAGATGAAGGATTAATTGGTCCCAAAAAATCTAGAGCCCATTTCTCAAAAGGTTCTAAGACAATTTGGGGCTGTAACATCATCTCATCTTATTGCAGTGGTTGGCCCATCCTTTGACAACTATCACATCCCTTCACAAACTTCTTGGCATCCTGAAATATAGTTAGCCAATAATATCTTGTTGAAAGGACTTTGTATCATGTCCGTTTGTCTACAAAGTTCCCTCTACAAGGTTCCTCGTGACAGGCTTTAAGGATATCAAAGACCTCATCTTCTCTAACACAGCGTCTGATCTGGAAATTTGGTCCAGTGTGATAGAGGTTCCCATCTATCCAGGTATATGTAGCACTTTGTTGTGTGATCTTTCTTTTCTCCTTGGAGGAAAAATATTGTGGAAACTTCCCTGCAACAAGATAATTGGCTATATCTACATACCATGGCGAGTAAGTAGAAATAACAAAAAATATTCATTAGGGAAATAATCCTCAATGGGAATGCAACTATCATCAATAGTTAGCCTAGAAATAAAGTTAGCTACTACATTATCTTTCCAGGCTTATATACAATATTGATATCAAATTCTTGTAACAACAATACCTAGCATGTAATCCTACCATTGGTAACTGGCTTATTCATTAAAAAATGAATGGCAGAGTGGTTAGTGTGTACAAATACTTGATACCCTGTGATATAATGTTTGAATATATTGATGGCATGCATGTGCTAAGAACTCCTTCTTGGCCACTATGTAATTGAGCTCAGTCGGGATTAGTTTTTTGCTTATGTAGTAAATAGCCTACAGTTTCTTATCCTCCATTTAGCCTAAAACAACACCTACATCAATATCAAATGCATCTATAGCTATGTGAAACGATAGTTCCCAATTATACCCTCGCAAGCCTAGAGCTGCTGATACACAACATTTCACCTTTAAAAAGGCTTGCTCAGACTTCCCTGTCCACAAGAAATCAATATCCTTCATGAGCAAGGAAAATAATGGCGATGCAATTTTTGAAATTTTTTCTATAAATCTCCTGTAATACCCAGCATGCCCCAAAAAGCTACGTACCTATTTTTGTGTTTTGGGGGTTTGAATTTTTAGACTTACCTCTATTTTTATAGGGTCTACCTTGATTCCGTCAACAGAAAATTAGTGTCTAAGAACGATCCCTTCAGTCATCATCATCTGACATTTTTCAGTGCTTAAAGCAACATCAGTCTATACACACAGTCCGAAAACTTTTTCCAAATTGACTAATGTTGTTTCAAAAGCATCTCCATAAGGTATAAAATCATCCATGAATATTTCTAGGCAGTCATTCAACAAGTCAAAAAAAATTCCCAGTATTTCCCTTTGAAAGGTTGCTGGCACATTACAGAGTCCAAAAGGAAGTAGTATGTATGCGTAGGTTCCCCAAGGACAAGTAAAGGTCATTTTATCCTGGTCTTCCAAGGCAATAAGTATCTGATTGTAACCACTAAATCCATCCAAAAGTGAAAAGAATTTCTTTCCGGACAGGGTATCAAGGACCCAATCTATAAATGGTAAGGGAAAATGGTCCTTCTGAGTGGCCTTATTGAGTTCTATGTAATCAACATAGACTTTCCACTTTCCATTCTTTTTAGGAACGATGACAAGTGATGACACCCACTAACTGTCAGATATTGGATAAATAAAATTAGGACTCAAGAGTTTTTGTAGTTCTTCTTTCACCACCTCCTTTAGTGTAGGGTTCATGCGGCGCTGTGGTTGCAGCCATCCTTCAAATAAATACAGTGAGTGCATAGTCCCATGCAAATTCCTTTCTGTATTTCTGTAACAACAATTGGTTTTTCTCGGTAGTCAGGTTGGGGTTAACATTAAAATTTTTTCCAGATTCTATCTCAATTGGACTACTATCAATATTCGAAGCAACTCTCCTTTGTTCAAAATCTATATCTTCCACCTCTTCTTCCTCATTCACATTCTTAACAAAAGAAACAGAAAGTTAGTTACTAATAAAACCATTAATGACATCATCTTCTATCTCATTTTTGAAATATTGGGATTCCCCTAGAGTGAGGAGTGGCAGGGAAAGATATGACTCGGGCTCAAACTCATCCAACGAAGGGTTGTATACATCCATATTTGGTTTTGAGGGATAAAGGCTAAAGTTCTTTGTTTCTTGGCCATCCAAGATCACCATTGACCCCGACCTATAGCTTATAAATGCATCCGCAGTGGCCAGCCAAGGTCTCCCTAGGATCAAAGGATGTCCCCTCAAATTAGATTTAGGTTGCAAGATAAGAAAGTTAGCTAGATACTATCAGGAATCTATTGTAATCACTATATCCTAAAATCCCCTCAAGTTTAACACGGGATCTGTCTGCTAATTCAAGTATAGTAGGAGTATGTCTAAGTCCCTATAGCCTGAGAGTGACAAAGAGGTTCTTTGTCATTCCATTAATGGCAGCCTTGAGATCGATCAATGTGTTGGCTATGGGCTGATCATTAATGTAGACAGTGACCGTAGGATTTCTTAGATCATTATACTTAGTTAGGAAAGGCTGAGCAGTCATTATTTCGGATAATTTCCCCATCACATGTATGGTGGTAGGGTCTTTAGGCTTCCTCCCAGGTTTCTTAATGCACAAATCTCTCACTGTTTTAACATAAACAGGTACTTCTTTAAGGGCTTGTAGCAGAGGAATTCGTACATGCAAATTTTGAAACTCCGTAAGAAAATCAAATTCGGGTTGTGAAGTCATCCTAGGTTCATCCAATCTCTAAGGATATGGAGGGTCCTACGTTATAACAATCAAATTTTCTATTACAGTTGTATCAGCCTTCCCAAGTTGGCTGTTACAACAATAACAGTTCTTCTTGGGTTGGTTGTAATAGATGTAACAACTTCCTCTATATCAGTTGTTGCAGGTGCAGTAGCCGCCTCAGAGCCTCTAGCATCTCCTCTGGATGGTTCACATTCCTCCTCTGTAATGATGGGGGAGTGACTTGGTTTAATTAACTTGCCCGATCATAGTTGTATTTCATTAAGTCCCATGGGGGTAAAAGGTAGGTCTGGAAGGTAGTCATAGCCTCTATGCCCTGAGTTGCCTTATTATTTGGATTTGGGTTAGGTTGCATAGGTAGTTGGGGTCGCATACGTGGTGGAGGAGCAGGAGCTTGGAAAGAAGGTAATTGTAGCTGTTGTTGCATGGGTGGTCCAAGTAGAGCCGAATTCTGGGTATTTCCTCTGCAATTTTAGCTCCAAGGATACGATTGAGATTGAGGATATTAAACAGGATGAGATGGAGACCACTGGTTCCAGGGTGAAGGAAACTGTGCTAAAGGAGGGGTAGGATATTGGCACTAATATTGTTGAGTATTATATGCATTGTTCCACAAATTGAAAGAGGAAAAGACATACCTGGAGGTCACGGTTGCCATGGCCTCCTTAGTGTGATGAAATAAGAGGACTGCACTTCGTTACTTGATTCCCTAAGTACTGCCTTTTGTCTAGAAAGATCCAGACATTGCCCTGTCGAATGCTCTAGCTCGCATATATTACAAAAGCTAATGCTTTTTTATTCACATTCCCTTAAAGGATGTTTCTTCCGACAATTCAAGCAGAACACAGCTAGAGGTGTGTCAACTTCTGCTTGTGTCTTCTTAATCTGTGCTGTCGTTATCTGGGTAGAGAGAGTATTAAGGATATCGATCTTGAAATTTCCAAACAAATTCCCGATCTCTGCTTTGGTTACTCCTCCACCTGTAGATTTTTGTATTTAGGTAGAGACATCTCGAATTGTACTCCTCCCCTTGGACGATCCTCGAGAGCATCTTAGGTAGAGCTTTACAATTTTAGTGAATGGATCTTGCAATATATCCCCTTTTCCTAATAGTTTCAGGGTGTCAAGACAATCATCCCTCATTCCCCTGATAAATATAGTCTTCAAGATTTCCTAGTCTAAATCGCTATGTTTAGACCTATGCAGATTATAGTGGAACTATTCCACATAATCTTCCAGGGTTTCATCCTCCTTCTGTGTCATTCTCAATATCTCCTCCCTTAAGTCCCTAGTTCTGTAATAGTCCTGGTACTTTGATAGGAATGTCTCCTTCATATCATTCCATGTTCGAATAGAAGCAAAACCCAATCCCATGAACCGTCTCGAGGATGCCCCTTTTAAAGAAGTAGGGAATAATTTTAATTTCTGTGCATTTGAGGTATAATCATAACTTCTACATAAGACATCGAACTCAAATAAAAAGGTGTTTGGATCCTCCACAGTAATCCCTTGGAAGGATGGTAAGGATGAGAGAGGAATATTTTTCATAGGAGCTTCACCTGTGATATCCCCGATTGGGAACTCAAAGGTGGTGATAGTATCATTTATTTTAGCATTGCTCTCATTGTTGTCCCCCATGACTAATTCTTCTAATCCTTGTTGTAACAGACATCCTTCAAATTGTTATTATGATGGCCTTGTAGATGTGATTAGTGCCTCAGATACCCTTGGGGCTAGCTGTTTCACCGCACTAGCTGTATCTGGATAGTGATAAGACAACAGGTGGCTTTTCGTCTTAGGTGTTTGATGTCCCCCCTCAGTTTCCCCTTGCCCCTAGGTCCTCAAGTTCTAGCTACTAGCTTCCCCTTCCTGCTCATGAATTAGATTCTTGATCTTGGGGGTATGGGTGCTAGCCTTAGAATGATATCGTCCCAAGATAGAGGAATTAGAGGTCTCTGCTTTTGTTATGGAAGCAGGAATTTTCTACGGGCCTGTTTTCCTTCCATCCCTTTGAAAGCTGGACTGTTCTTTTCTGACTTGGAGATTAGTTCCTGGATAAATGTCTTCCTTCCCAAATATACACTCTTCCTTTCCTTTTTACGACTTGTTTTTCCTATGACTAATTAGAGTGGGGGGTGATTTTAGTATCTTTGTAATTCCTACAATTGCACACATGGACCCTATGTGTATTAACTCACACCCTAAGTGTCTCAGTCTTCGACAGTGGTGAGCCCGCCCAGGTATAACAATATAAACTTTGAAACGAAAACTAATACTAATACCCATTTTGTAGAGATAGCAAAAAAGTGACCCGATTTTGAAAAGGGGTGATGCAGAACAAACATTGTTTTTAGAGCATAGTTTTTGGCACTATAAATTTTTTTATGTACATTACGTTTTAGAATGGTAGTGATTTTGATGTTGATTTAAAAAAGTGGTAATTCTACACCATGCCCTTTTTTTAAAAGGTTTTTTTTTTTTTTGGTAGTAAGGTTTTTGTTGTTTTGCATATTTAAAGAAGAAGGTTGATATTTTGCATTTTCGATATCCTACATATTTATACATTGTTAATTAAATTTTCAATCCACATGAAATAATTGTCTTTAAAAAACATATATAAAAAAAGACAAAAATAAAAAATAAAAAAATGTTAAAAAAAAAA
>APFE031614101.1:0-23806 GCA_000404065.3 Pinus taeda | reverse complement strand
TACTAGCAATTGTCCCAAAAGGTACAAAGAGAGGCCGATAGGATTATTAAATTGGAATTGCAAAATTCAGTTACAGAATGAAATCTAATCTATGAAGAGCTTTGGGGCCTATATATTACAAGAGAGTAGCAAAAAAATTTCAGTGAACATGTTAGTAGTGAACATGTTAGTTGCGTACTGATCATCTTGCAAACATCATCTTGCAAACATTAGCGTCAAGCTAAAATCAACAAGGGTCCAAAAAACCAAAATATTGTAAAAAAAATCATAAAAATATCCATAAAAATATGCACACATTGGCTAGGCCAAAACACTAACTTTGTGTATGCACTTTACTCATTTTGTCAAGCATAATATCACTAATCTCAAAATAAATATACTTTGGTTTGATCAGTCTCTTTAATAAAAAAGTTAGTATAACATCCCAAGCTTATCCATATATATCTCAATTTAAAAAGTGATAAAATATATATATATATATATATAATAAATTTCTTTTATACCTTAACCTTGGAACTAAAAAAACCATCGCCATCGCTTTCTACTGTGTATGACACGTGGACACTTTCATGAGTGTTCCAAGTATTTGATATAAATATTATAATGCTTTCAATGACTAAGAAGAAATAATGAATAGTCATAATAATAAAAAAAATTCTTTATGACAAGAAATCAAAGGAAACTTTCTAAAATATTATATATTCAAAATTCCTTCGACAACATGACAGTGTGCATTTTAATCTATACTCTCATCAATCGTCTTTAAATATAAAATATAGACACGTAAATCAAATTCAGATAGGAAAAGGACAAACGAATAAATATTAAAAATAATTTGGTATGTAACATCCCACTTTCACAATGTCACCCAAACAAAACTTTAACCTTATAACAAATCAAAAAGTCTAATGTAAACTATGTATTAAAAATATTTACAACAAGTTCCAACGCACTTTAGAAAAAGTGAAGTAAAAGGCACTTCACTTGAGTACCAAAAGAGACTTAATAAAGAAAAAAACAAAAAACATATATATATAACATTGTCATTGCTGGCATGTTATTCTAACAACAAAACATTAAAAGTATGAATGTCATATTTAAAAACTGAGCTGACCTCTTAACATAGAATGAAATTTAATTAAGGAGAATAAATTAGTGGTGACTTGTGAAAAGAATATCTTTTATTTATGTGAACGATCTTGAGGCTGAGGCTCCCCCCTTTGGTCGTACCATACATGGCATGGCATAAAATGTTATACGTATGTAATGGCATGGCATAAAATGTTATCCTTGATGCTTTAGTACGTCCTTCCATAGAGAGGGGCCCATGAAAATATTATGGCTTAAACTATTGATAAGGATTAAGTATTTCGGCCAATGTCATGACGTGTACTCATATCATTTTTGGTCTTTCCTAATCATAATTATATGATGGTAGACTAATATAGTCTGATTCGCTACTAATATGAGTAGTTTAATAGTATGAATGGGCTAATGGGGTAAAAAATCTTTAACTATCTCTGCTACATACTTTATTGTAGCATACTTTATTATTCAATGGCCTTTTATTCATAATGGGTCTGCATGTGCTTGGGCACAGGTACTCAAAATCCCTCACTTCCTGAATCATTTTTCTGCAACTCTTTAGGAAACAGTGACATAGAGTCTCCTGTTATACTCGTCCATAACGACAAAAACACAATTCAAATTCCAACAACGAGAATCAAAAGTTCAGGGGAGGGGGCTACAGCCACCATGGAAGTCAGTAATATATGCCAAAAAGCTTTTAACTCTTCCTTTCATAAAGAGTTAAAAGCTTCCGGAGCGCACCTATATCGAGTATAATCCGTAGACCTCCGAGTGTTGTGCCGGGTCTCTGCTGCTTTTTTTAAATAAGATAACGATGAATGAGGACACATAAATCTATAGAAATTCTGTGAGGATAGTAGCTGTGAACGAAATTTCATAACAGAATATATAATTCGGACAACAATTTCGATACAAATTTGATGAACTGTTAAGCACTGGAAATCTGGAAATATATTCTCTGGTTCAAATTTTGATCTTCCAATTTTTAAGTTTTTGGTATTCATTATAAAATTTTCAAATCAAGAAGCATTTTTAAATGAAATAATGGCGTTCACCAAACATTCCAGTAAAATTGTCTGTCAGGAGTTTAAGACGTTTTGCCCCTTTCTTAAGGGTAATTCTTCGGTTAATTTTCTGAAAATCTAAAAATAAAGTATTAACCATGAATTATGATAGGGTTGTATTGATGGGGTACCAGTGAATAACAACTTACCTTTGACTAAACAGACATGCCCTTCTCTTCCTTCATTGCTGCAACTTTGCCTAAAAGATGCTCTGTGCTGCGGCCATTGTTGTTGTGGTGGTGGCTGTGACTGTTGATCTTGTGGGTATGAGAATTATTCCGCGACTCAACCAGTGGGGTGTTGCCGATCGTGGTCTTTTTGGGCTCGGTGTTGGAATTTTTCTTGGGATCATTATGAAAACCAGAGCCTTTCTTAGGTTGACTGCTGATTCCAGATGTTTTTCTTTCATCTCCAGCCTTGGGCATCTTTGATCTATTTGGTGCTTCAGCTTCAAATTTGTCTTCTGGTTCATTCTCAGGTTTTAGACCTGCAGAGGATGATACTCATATATATCATCCATAAAGTAACTCATATTATCCAATAAGGGCCTGTTCAATTTTCTCAAGTTCTTTATGGAATGATCTCTGCAACAGTTTTGCAGGGAAAATTGTGTGAACTGGATTTTCATCATGATGTCCATTTTCCTGTTTCTGCTGATTCCTCTAAAAATGTGTGATGTAAAAGGTGTACTATAATATTAAAAGAAACCGACATTGGTGCATTAATCTTCATTCTTTTGTACGTTACATGGAAAAAGCCAAAACATAGCAAGTTTTTAAAATTCCACTTCATTTGCTATTCCAGGTTCTCAGCCCTGGTAGCATCCTTTAAATTCATATTCTTCAATTAATAAACTAATTAATAAAATGAAAACAAAAGATTAGCCATATAATTTGTCGAAGACAATTTCCCAGCATTGGCAACTCCAATAATTCCCCCACCATGAGTGACTTTCATTCCTCTTTAGTGAATTCCCCTTTTTTTCAGAGTCCTCATCCAGTTGTTCCAAAGATCCTACTGGCAATGCCTTGGCCAACTAAAAAGCAAATTTATGAGACTAGAAAATCTCAGCAACTCAACAAAACGATAATTTTGTGCAGAACAATTAATAATTAGATTCCATCCACAAATCTATAAAAGGTGCATCCATAAGTACATCTCATCAAATATGCTAATAAAATTTGGCACTCAAAATTTGTCTCCAATCTCAAATCTCACCTATGAGTATGCCTTGTATATGCCCTTGAAGAGCTAGCACCTAAGCGCTAGCCACTCCTAGTCTAATTATCTCATGCAGATGTGGAGCTGTCAGTTAGTCAAGGGTCTAAAATACCAGTGTGACAGAGAGATCATCAGCCCCTGTGCCAAGCTAGCCCAAATCATCAAGAAATTCATCCTTTACAACCCAATCAAATTCCTAATCAATCTGATCCAATACAATTGGATCCATATGCTTTGGTTGCAATGGTTTTGTGGCCAGCTGAAGGTGGCAGTAAATGAAGACTTGCTTGTCCAGTCCCCCAAGCTCCAACTTGTTATGCTTTTTGGTGTGGATGAATTAAAACATTGACTAGTTGCATTCACAACCTGAAGCACTGCAAGGCTCACTCAAAACCATTGGATCAATAAACAATCACTTAGCTTCATTAACTAATCATTGGAGTTCACTTGGAATTGGTTATTTGGCTCAATATCTGCTTAGTTATCTGTTACGAGTCTAGATAGTTTTAGTTCAGTTTCCAAAGGGCCTCATATTTACTGCTGTTCTTGATCTCAATCTAACTTGCAAAATATCCTTGGAAGATAAATCATAAAATGAAAATCAAATCAAAAGCCGGGATAACTTGCTTTGCCAGTAATAATAAACATATTTTTGGAAGATAAACCATAAAATGAAAAACAGATCAAAAATTGGATACTGACCAGATAATTCGTCAATGCCGATTTCCCGGCGTTTGGAGCTCCAACGATTCCGAAAGCCAACGACTTATGGTCCTCTTCCCTGACCTCTTCTTCTTCTTCTTCATCGAGTTCATCGTCTGGCTGTTGCAGAGACGCTTCCAGCAAAGCCTTGGCCAGTTCTGAAGCCCTCCTCTCTTTCTCTTCGTTACTCAATCCAGGAAACCAACAATGCTCTTCCGGTTTTAAAATTGGTTTCCAACAGATTTAAAAAAAAATTGAACAATGTTCTTCATTGCCCAGTATGGAGAAAGTGGAGATGACCTCATTACAAACCTAACTTTAATGTTCTTCATTGCACAATATTGAGATATTTGAGATAGGCTTATGACAAACCAATCTTTAATTTTAAGAGCAAAAAAGCCACATCTTCTTTTGCACAAGGAGTTAGGGCTTTTTGTATCCTTCTGCAAACTGAAAAATAGGTTTTTACAAGTCACAGAAACAGAATGAACTCACTTCAAACGCAAGGTGACCCCTGGCTACTACATGTACAGACCAGCACATATCTGCAAACAGAAATACGACATAGAATACTGCTGGTAGATTAATGTGAGACAGCATGCTCTGTTTCTAGTTTAGTCACACAGAAGAATTATTATCAATGACAACAGCTCAGACTATTTTTCTCTTATATTGACTCTCAGAAACACCAATGCAAAGAATCTTTCCAAGTATCTTTGTTTTATCCCATTTCTAATCCTAACTGGATATTATCGAAACTCACCCATTTAAATTGGCAGGCATCCAAACCCATGGTTTCTGCTCAATAATTACAATTTGTTGGGCTTCTTTTTCTTAAAAAGTTATTATAAGAAGATTCAATTTTCTAAATAAAGTTATTATTAAATTGATTTTTTATATATTTTAAAATAATCATCATAAAAATTTAAATTAACTTAATAACACTACAACTTTCAAAAAAAAATATTAATTAAAAAAAACATAATTTCCATTAAATTACTCAAAGTAATTTTCAGTTAGTTCCAACAGGTTGTAGAGTAATTTTGCAGGGAAAAAAATGTTGGATATTGGGTTTAGTTTTCTTTTGTGTTTTATGATATAGACTAACCATCTCTTATGGATCTTAATTTTGGCGATTGTAGTGGAGATAATGCTTGTAGGTTTTGGTCTAATGGCAAACATAATTCCAACAAGTGGTATCAAAGTGACAGGTTTGTAGTTCATCTAGTAGATCCTAACTCTTGTTATTGTAGTAGAGACTAATCCCTGTGGATTTTGATCTAACCTAATTCCAACAAAAAATTTCTAAATTCCTTAATAATATCTTAAATAATAATTAGGATCTAAAAATACAATTATAAAAAATAGAAAATATAACCATAAAAAAATTCCCAAATTCGTTAATAATAACTTGAATAATTAATGAAGTCTAAAACTACAGTGATAAAAGATGAAAAATATTAAAAACTATATAGTAAGTTAATATTAAATTACTATATTTTATTATCATATCTTATCTATCGAATATCACATTATTTTCATAAAACTAACCCAATTAAAAAAAAGAAGAAGTCCTTTTAGTTTTTGAGTTCTAGCAAGGAATACAGAGTAATTTTTTTGGAAAAAGTTCCTAAATCTCTTAACTAACAACTCCAACAATAATTAGAGTCTAAAAACAGCATATATAATATAGTACTTTACTATTTTTTTATCCTTTCATCTTATCTCCTGAAAATAATTACATTATTTTCATTCCACCAATAAAATTGGAAACTGTAAATCCAATCCTGATTGACTCATCTCATAGTGCTCTGTCGTCCTTTCCCTTTCCAATGAGGTTTTGTGAGTTCTCTGTCCTCCTTTCCCAGGAGGTTTTCAGAAAATACACCAAGCCAAGGATGAAGGATAAAAACATTTTCTCATTTTACTTCTATGTATGTTTCTCCTGTGATGTAAGAAGTATTTCTCATTCATATATATGCGCTTTAATACTTGAGAATGAGGATTCTTTGAGAGCTCGAACATTGCCCACTCCACAGTGATGAGAGTTGTGTCAGAGGCCTCGATGATTGGCTCCCATATCGACATCTCCAATTGTTTTTGGGTCAACTGTGGCGCTTCCTTCAGCAATATATCTAGATAACAGTTGGGTTCCTGATGCAGTAAACGTAGAATCAGATTTGATTGCCTTAGAAGAATTCAAAAGAACTGGAATTTATGGGATAAATTATACCTTTCCAAAAGCAAGGAGCTTCTTTTGGTCTTCAATCAGAGCTCTGAGCACAGCGTTTCTTCTCCTGTCCATTCGTTTCATGTTCTCTTCCACGTGCTGGTAAGGAACCCACCTCAAATAAGGAAAGAAATCCCTCCAATCCACTTCAATGGCACCTTTCATGGGATCAGCTACCAATATCTTGTAGATTTCCCATTTAGACAAATTATTGCCTATCTCTTCAACGTATATGGATTCGATGTCCCGGCCTATGACCTTGTTCTCGGAAACAGAAGCCATTATTGTTCATTATGTAGACTTCCGAACAAGCAGATTGAGGGAGAAAAAATAGACCACAAAGGTTAGCGAGACTCTTATACTACTCAATGCTCACCGCTTTCAGAGCAAATGTAAACAGTTCATTGATGAAAATTTGCCTGAGGTTCACACCTTCCGCAGATACTGACTGGGAATGTATGTTATCCATTATGCTCTGCAACATACTTTCTCGAAGGGAATGGATGCTCTTCTGTTTCTGTCATCAACAAACAGATCTAATATTACCCAACTGAACCTCAACAATGCCCTGCAAAGCTGTAGAAGCCATTGGATTTGATTATTATGGCGATTCAACTATGATCTATTAAATGTGTCATTCTTCCGCCCCTTGGTCGTCTCTGATTATATAGATTTAAAACCAATTTATATTAAACACCGATTACCTGAGCTGCAGCTCCCAGAAGGTTTGTAAGTATCAGTTTCTTGACCATGCGGTGGTACTCTCCATAATCGCTCATGGCTACCATAGTCTTCTCGCTGGTTAGGATTCGCAGAGCATTTGGTAATTTCCTGGTTGAGATGGCAGAGAATTTGGTGACCATTGCCTGTCAATTCAGATTCCATCCAGCCCCGTTCAAAATAATAATTAAACCGGGATAATCTATGACATAGAAAATTGCAGTTTTACCAACAGATAATTATATTATAACTGATGTATCGATTTTAAAAGAACTGTTTTAAGAGGAAAATGAAACCCTGGGGCAAATGAAATAGAAAGCTTAAAAAAAAACCGTTTAAAGTCTAGATTTACCGGTGTAGGGCACAACTCGGCTACAAAGATGATGGCCGGGAGAATTGCATGCCAAGGTCCGCCAGATTAAACCCCAGAGTCGAAATCTCGGTAGGTGAAACCCTTCAGCCGAAGTGCTCACGAGTAGATAGAATTGCAAACGAAACCCTGGAGCGGTAGTCCGGACATGTGTCTGTACCTATGAGATTCACATGCACCTGTATATATATTTCATGGCATACAACCTGCATGTATCTGCAAAGGGTACAACTGGGCTGCAAAGATGGTGGGCAGTGGAATTGCAAGCCAAAGACAGCCAAATGAAACCCCAGAGTCAAAAGCTCGGGAGGTGAAACCCTTGAGCCGAAGCTGTCACAAGTATCTATTACAGATTCTAAGGATCGTTCCTAAATTCTAAAAACTATTACTCTGGTAAGTAGAGTAAAACCCTAACAAAAAACATGCACACTGCCCTGCTTATTCTGTGGCATTCACAGCATCATTTTCAACCTGAGAAAAACGGAAAATACCCTGATCGTTACCTGTAAACCGCCACGGAACCCAATTCTTGAGCGGAATCTCTTGCGTCTTCAACTGTGCAATCCTGCGCGCCCTCTCCAGCACCACGCTGTTCCGTTTGTCATTCGAATTCTCAGGATTCCTGTCATTCATTCACCCAGGTCATTCACGAAATAAAAAAGAAAAAAAAAATAAAACGAAAAAAACAATAAAGTCAGAACGCGAGAATACGATATCGGCCTAAATATCATAATCCTCAACCGCACAGAACCGCAAAAACCGGTCGCGACGTGTCAATATGAATGAAAAGAATCTCACGCCACGTGTCAACATGGGAATGAAAGGGACGACGAAGGTCCCTTTCAAAAGAAAGGCCTATCGGCCTAAAAATATTTTAAAGGGGCTTTTTTAAGTTTATAGGTTTAACTACATATTTCTCTAGGGCCATGGAATCTCTAATGACAAGAAACATATTGGGAAATATAGAAACTCTGCAAAGTTATTCATCATATATTCTCATTCAAAGAACACATAAAGTTATGGTACTAGAATCCAAAGTTAGGGTTTAAAGTCTCATAAATTTTTGAAATCCCTATGAATATAATAAAGAAGAACATTGTCTACACACAAAAAGTGGTATTAGGTGTATATATTGATTTGTTTATGTGTATACATCTAACAAGAATGTGCGAATGAGAAGAAGCGATTAAGAATATAAAGGAAAGAGTTGGATACAAATATGTGATGAGTTTGTGAACTCACATTAGACTCGTTCACGCATATTTGTGGATAAATTCCATTGTTGTGTTGTTTATTTAAATCCCCATTAAATTGTGGGATTCATAAGGTATAAGAAAAAAGTGTTAGTTGATTCTTATATATATCTAGGTCCTCATATTGATGTTCACATGTTAGGCTACTATCCGTCACTCCATGTTAACTTTACATAAAATTAATAAAAACTGAAAAAAAAAAAGGTATATATAAGGTTGCAAGCCATGATCAATGAAGATGTGGAAGTAAGCGAGGAGCGGCTACAAAATCAACTGCTACAAAATTTCATAAACTTGGCTTAACATTATTTGAAATTTTCTTAAATTATTTATGCTTATTTTTAAATAGTTCATTTTTATGTGTGGCCTTAAAAATAGTTGATTGATTTGAAATTTGGATAAGGCTAATTATTTATCATAATAATAGATAAATAAAGAAAAACAATTTGGACGGCACCAATTAGGTGAATTGGAAGTCTAAAATGTGGACATTGGTTGAAGAATACAATGTCTGGTTGATAACAAGTGGTGATGAAGTGAATCTAGAGTAGGTTACAGAACCTACCACTAAACCAATTTAAGAATGGGAGAAGAGAAAGACTAAGCCGACAATTCTATTGAAAATGTCTGTAAAAGACAACATTATACTGCATTTCAAATATTAAAAGACATTAAATGAGACATGCACAACACACAAGGATTTGTATGAATTGAACAATACAAATTGGCTCTTTTCTCTAAAGAGTAAAATTTTCTCTATAAAATGGAAGAAAATAAAAGAATTAGTAGTTTTATTTCATGAATTAAGGACTTTAAATATACTCTTCAAGATATAGGTGAAGAACTATCTATCATTGACCTAGTCACTATAACCTTAAATGGAATGATAGGTGAGTGTCAAATATTCATCATAGCTCTTACGAAAGGGGAGAAGGCTCCCACATTTTAAGAGTTGGCAGGTATATTTATGCAATAAGAAGAAAGGTGAACGAACCTTAAATCTCAAAGTTTTGATTTGGTGTTGAGGGAAAAAGGGAAACCACCATTCAAGAGGAAACCTTAGGAATGTAATAAAGGAGGAAATTCACCACAAGGAAAAGCCATGATTTGGTAAGCCACCATTTGAAAAACCACAACCAAGTATGACATTTCCAAAGCTTGATATTAAATTTCATTACTGTGGCAAGTTTGGACACTACTCTAGAGATTGCACGAAAAGAAATACCATTACTCCAGACATAGAAATAAGAGGCACACTGGTAATTTTGTTAATAAAGGAGAAATAATGAATGATGACATAAAAAAATTTATATTATATGTTATAGATGTTTCACTATCTACTAAAATATATGATCAAAATACTTGGTTTGTTTATTTTGGAGCCTCCACTTATATGTCCTATAATAGGCATTGGTTTGAGAAGTTTCTGGAAACTAACAATGGTACAAACATATATCTTGGAGATGTTACCTAATTTTCATGTTAAACTAATTCACAACGTGATGCGTGTGTCTCTTATTAAGAAGAATTTAATCTCAGTCTATTAAAAATTGGAAACTAGGGCCAAATGCGACCTTGGGACAACTCATTTTAGGGAGATGATGATTGAATTGGATTCCTCTTTTTGACACATCCATGATTGATATAAACATGATCTCATTGAGACAAGGAAAAGTGTTATTTTGAATTTATTCTCGCTTATTGTAGGTTTTAACCCCGTACAGAACCTACCTGTATACGAATTCTAAAAGAACAGAAAATAAACAATTGCGAGAACATAACACATAAAAAAATATAGACACAGTGTTTTCCCTGGATCCCAAAACCGAGACTACCAGATTGATTTTTCGTTATGTTCCTTTCGATTTTACAATACATATATATACATGTCGAATCATCCATAAACCCCAATCCATCAACCTTGGATTAGAACATAATCCTAGTTCCCTTAATAGGATCTAAAAAATAACATGGATCGAAAATTATCGTGCCAAAACCATGTGTGAAATCGATGCACAAAACCATAGGTAGGTCTCCCCACCTAATATAGGCTCCAAAAAAAATAACGCAACCCAACACTCATTTGGAAATTGATCGCATCGAATCCATCATTATATAGGCTCAAGAAGCTCAATGGATGTGTCTCTTCACCCACAACGAAGTGTATAAATATAAGAGATCTCACACCTCATTTGGACATCCATCGCTCACACACTATTCTCTCTCCTCATCAAATTGGTTTGTACAACTATTGGGAAACCTCTCTCTCTCTCACATGTGGCAAGAAGATCGAATTTTTCTGGGCTAAATTACAGAATCGAAATTGCATAATTTCATATTGTTTGACCGAAGTGGACCAACGTGATCTCGACCAATTTTTACTATGGTTTTTGTGGCATAATTTCAATTTCGTTAGGCTACATTCAATGGAACAGAAATCAAGGTCTTGTGGGTTGTTTGACCTATGTTGAATGCATGCCTGTTTCACCACAAAGTTGAACGAGTTTGACCAGAACTTTTGTGATTTTTTTTCAGTTGACTTTGACCAGTACTGGAGGCTAAGTTTGACTTCCTTTGAATGAGCTTCAAAGGAGGTGTTTGACTATTGTTTTGACCAATGTTGGCTTTCTGGGTAGGACTAAGATTTGACTGCAGGTGACTATAGAAATTTACAGGCTCTTTTTGACTTAGTATTGGCCAAGTAAATTTGAATTTCATACTCTCTCTCTCTCTCTCTCTCTATTGAACTTTTGATATAGTAATAAGAGCAATTGATCAAAGGGTTCTCCCCACATTGTGGTTTTTCCTTTGGATCCGCCAAATCTAGTGTTCTCGTGTCTTGTCTTCTCTTCTGCATTTTTTTTATGTTCTATCTACATTTACTATCAATGTGATTAATGGTTAGTGTGATTGCTACTAGAAATAATTGGAAATTGTTATTGGGTTGATAAAGGAACATTGAGGTAAATTGTATTAAGTGTTGAGCATACCATTGTTAACTAAAATTAACACAGTCTATACTATAACATATTAGGGTTTGAAAGTGGAATTTGTAAATTCGCATTATGTAGTAAAAGACATGCAGAATCTATTTGAGGTCATTGCAATGGGAATTTGAATTGGAGGTTTATTAAGCTCAATTTGACAACCAAATGTCATCAGGAATTTGCACCCACAACAATGAAAACAAAATTTTTTTAGCATCAAAGGCATGGCCACATTAATTATCATGATCTATCACTACATCAAAAACGAGGAATGATAGAAGTTCTTTCAATAATCAAGAATGAATACTCTACATGTGAAGGGTGTGCATTAGGGAAGATGAATAGGGAAGAGTTCCTTACTCATATAGATAAAAGGAATAGAGATGTTCTAGAAATTCGGCATACATGTGTATGTGGTCCTATGCACACTAGATTATTAGGATGGAGCATATTACTTCTTGATCTTTATTGATGATTTTACTAAATATACATCATGACAAATAAGAGTTATGTATCTGAATATTTTAAGTAGTTCAACAATCTGGTTGAAAAGCAAAGAATAAGACACATCAAGATCTTCTAATCACACCAAGAGAGAGAATACATTTCAAATGAATTCATCAAGTATTGGAACTCCCATGAAATTGTAAAACAATACACTTTACCATATACTCCATAACATAATATAGTAGCTAAACGGAAGAATAGAAGCCTAGTACAATGTGTATGGAGCATGTGAAAAGGTAAGAATCTTACTAATTATTTGTAGGTCGATCATTTTTCATTGTTGTTTACTTAAAAATTAGAAGTCAAACTAAAATCTTAGATCATAAGACTCCTTTTCAAGCACTTTATAGTTATAAACTAATAGTAATTCATTTTAGAATCTTCGAAAGAAAAACATTTTCTCATGCTCTGAAAGAAGATAGGAGGAATCTTGATGCAAAATCTATCAAGTGTATTTTCGTAGGTTACTGTCTTGATCATAAAGCGTAAGAATGACAAGTATGATGGTTGAAATATTACTTATCAATATTATGATGTCAAAGGAGAAGTAGATGATAAGCATGAATAGAAACAAAAAGAATCCAATGACATGAACACCTCTAGCAACCACAATGCAATCAAGAGGAAGAGATAACTCGCATGAAGCAAGAGAAGAGTTGAAATAGATGAAGTACCAAGAAGATCATGTCATCAAACTCAACCACCAGTAAGATTCAAACATTACGCCTTGATGACTAAAGTTATAAATGTCATAGAACCTTTGGATTTTGAAGAAGCTACTGAGCATAAAGAATGGAGAGATGAAATGAAGGAAGAATATGAGTCTATAATGAATAAATATACTTGAGATTTAATGGAATTTCATGAAAATATGGTACCCATAGGATCCAAATGGTTATTCAAAACTAAATTTAAAGTTGGTGGGAACATATATAAACATAAAGCTAGGTTAGTTGAAAAAGGATACTAACAAAATGAGGGAATTGATTATGTAGAATCTTTTGCATCAGTAGCTAATTTAAATACAACTAGATTGATGAATGATTTAGCTACAAAACATAAATGGAAATTACATCAGCTAGATGTGTGTCTTGTTGAATGGGGAACTAAAACAAGAGGTATACCTTGTTCATCCAAAAGGTCTTGTTAAAAAGGGTCAAAAGGACCTTGTGTGCAAGTAAAAGAAAGCTTTATATGGATTGAAATAGGCACCAAGATCATAGCATGTGAAGATTGATTCTTTCTTTCTTCATAAAGGTTCTATGAAAAGAAAAAGTATACATATAAAAAAGGGAATTTTGTCATGATTTCTATGTATGTTGATGATCTTATTATAACAAGCGATGTTTCTAAGTTAATTGATGAAGTTAAAGGACAATTCTCATAAGGGTTTGAAATGAAAGGCATTAGCGCATAACATTATTGATTAGGTCTTGAGATGTGGAGAAAAGGTGCATAAACATTGGTTACACATAGTAAATATACCAAGGAGTTACAAAATATTCAAAAAATGACCAATGTATGGTAGTATCAATACCATTACAAAAGAATGTCAAACTCTACAATAATGATGGGACAAGAGAGGTGGAAAAGACAATTCTCCATTAAGGGGGAGCGTTGGAATAATGGAGAAATATAGAAGATTCTCATATAATTAAAACTTGTTATGTGTCATTAGCAATGTTTTCTTAATTAGTCTTTGATGAGCTGGCGAATCAGATATTTTAGGAATTTGTTCAATAATAATGTAACCCTATATATGTAAGAGTTTGTTGGCCTAATGAAGGAAAGTGAGTTTTAAGTGGTGTAGTCCCCCAAGTATGAAATTAGAGTGTGTTGGCCTAATGAATGCAACTGAGTGCTCAATGGTCTAGTCTCCTCAGTATGCAATTGCCTCACCAGTGGCCTGCAACCCTTAGCATATTTTGTTTTCCTTTTTTGAGTGCCCCTATCCTAGAACATAGCATGCTTCGAGAGTATAGCAATGCCCTTTTCAAATCTTTCTTTTATTTTGTTTTCCATTTTTGAGTGTCCCTATCCTAGAACATAGTGTGCTTAGAGAGTGTAGCAAGGCTCTTTTCAAATCTCTTCGCTCCTTGAGCAACAAATGTAGCCAATGCTCAAATGGTGGAAAAACAACATATTCCAATGCTCACAACAAACCTATCTACTATTGATTTTCGATTTCTATGGGCCTACTCATGAGGCAGCAGGGAGCAAGGCCCTTTTCAAATCTCTTCCCTCCTTGAGCAAGAGATGTAATCAATGCTCAAACGCTGGAAAAACACAACTTATTTTAATACTCACAACAAACGTATCTACTATTAATTTTCAATTTCTATGGGCCTACTTATGAGGCAGTGGGGAGCGACTACGAAGTTGAGAATAATTAATATTATTTTTATATTAATGGAGAAAATGGTTACATTGTTGTAACTTTCTCCCTAGTTTAGGATTAGTTCCTATAGTTATGGGGTTTGGGTGCAACTTCCTATTTCCTAGTATTGTATTTAATGATGTAATCTTTGATTGATTAAGAAATAGAGTGAACGAGAGTGATCTCTCAAGTTTTGTGAGTGTAGTCTCTGCCACACCTGAGAGCTACATCTCTTTCTTTTCAATTATGTTCACATTTTATCTTACGATACCATGTAAATATACAAAAAAATAAACATTATTACACAATTTTTTTCTTGAGAAATTTCTATTAAACAATGTAATAATACAAATATAAATACATCATAAGATAAACATACTATCTTGAACACAAAATCACTTATTTCAGGAAGAAAATATATTAACATCTAATAATTTATCAAATAATTAGTTGAAAAAAATCTTTCACATTTAACTATGTCTAAAGAACCTTTTAGCAACTAAATCTATGTAATAATAACAAATAATCCTAACAATCAAATATATAATCACATGAAATATAATTACATAATATATAATTAGGGAGAAGAAAATTACAACCGAGGGAAAAGAATTCAATCACCGGCGAAAACAAAATCACATTTTATTACAATATCAACTATATTTCAACCGCAATAAAGTCACGGCATTCGATTTATTTTTCACGGGTGAGAGGCGAAGCATCCACACAACAAGATCACATCTACGTACACCGTTGTTGAAAGAATTCGAAAGGAGTAACGCATAACAGATATAGACATCGAGATAACAACTAGACTTCTGAATAAGAGACGCGATCTACGGCCCATGACTGTATGAGGGCGTTCATATTATTCGGTTGGCGTGGAATATTGATTAAATCAAATATGAAGGCTCCGAAAACCGAGTAACCATCAAACTATTCGTTGTCCTCTGGAAGTTTGATGCACTTCCTGGGAGCCAGTGCGCGCGCACCTTTTTAAACTAATAACTTCCCTTTGACAAAACTCTTAGATTTTAAGAAAATTCCTTCCCACGGTGTTTTATTTTCACGCTTAAAATCTGTTTAGTATTCATGCACTACGAATAAATATTTTTTGCTCTCTGGTAACTGCCAAAATATGTGCCTATTCCTTTTAGAGAACTAGTTAAATCCTTTCTTTCGCAAACAAGAAAATTTGATTAGATTATTATTGTTGTTATAGTACCTACGTATTGTTTCTCATTTGTGATTTATAGGCATTCATAGAAGCATGGGAAGCAGCATGCATGGCATCTTCCAACGCAGTGTTGCAAGTACCATTGGGGAAGACATTTCTAATTAACCCAGTGACGTTTCTTGGCCCTTGCAAGTCTCATATTTCAGTATTGTTTCTCATTTGTGATTTATAGGCATTCATAGAAGCATGGGGAGCAGCATGCAATGCATCTTCCAACGCAGTGTTGCAAGTACCATTGGGAACACATTTCTAATTACGCCAGTGACGTTTCTTGCGCCTTGCAAGTCTCATATTTCGGTGGAGGTCAGGAAGTTGGATATTGGATTGTATACTTTTTAAGATGATAGATGTCCAGTATCATGAAAATTCCATGTTAAATTATTTGCTAAAATCATAGATTTGCAGATTACTGGAACAATAGTTGCACCCAATAAACCATCTGCATGGAATAGGAGTGAACTTAATATGTGGATTCGATTTTATGGTATATCTGGGTTTACCATAGAAGGAAGGTGGCGGTGTCATTGATGGTCAAGGCCAAGACTGGTGGAAAAAATCGTGCAAGGCTAAGGGTTCCCTTTAACTGTTCTGTTTCACCTCACCGTTGTGTACATGTGGCCACACATAAGGTTTCAGTCATTTGCCCAGTACACGACGCACACATGGCACTGACAATCTCCTTTCATACGCCGCTCTTATCCTCCAGGTCAGCCGCCATTGAAAATCCTGTCGCAATCCCCTCTAATATTCCATCTCTTCCGCGTTCGACTCCACCGACTCCACCTCTAGCCTTTTCACATGCATCATCCACAATCTTTCCCCTACCCAACATTTACCATTAAACAACAAATTAGTGGTATAAACAACAAATTAGTGGTATAAATTAGTGGAATAAACAAGAAATTTAGAGTATGTAAATTATAATAAATATAAAATTTTAACTTTAAATTGATTTAAAGTAAGAAATACATAACCCATTTATAAAATAGAACAAAAATTATAATAAATTCATGTTTTATATATATATATCAATAAAAATAATATTAGTTTAAAAATTTTAATTAAAATAACAATAACACGTTAATGTAATACAAAGTCAAAGAATTTTATAATTGAATAGTTTGGTAAATAGTTTATTTTTTAAGTTGTGTGGGTTTATGTTTATTGAAATTTTTCATACCTTGTTTGTTAGTGGCATCTATAAGAAGTTGTTTCTCGAGTAATATAAATCATATAATAAATGGTTAATAAAAAATATATATTTTACTGTAAATAAAAATGATGTTAGATAGTGAAAAAATGTGTAATAAAAACAAATAAGTTTTAAATTTTATAAATGTGTCTTGTAAGTGACATGACATATGTTGATGGTATTGACAATAAAAGTATATTCCTGATATAGAATATGCAATGTTGTACTTGTAAAAAATAAATAAATAGATAAATAATAAAAGGTTTTCAAATTAAAAATTATAAGTGTTCTATTGGTTATGATAAATAATTAAAATTCTAATATAGATATAGATATTTAATAAAATAATATCATTGTAAAAATATATGAATATTTAAATTTAATTTAAAAATAAATATATTTAAAAGAAACAAAAATTCATGTCTATAAAAAAGTTTAATTAGCGATAGTATCATGAAATGTTTGTAAACCATGGGATTCAAAGTTCATATTGTCATGTGGATTAGACAAAAAAATATCAAATAACTGAGAATAGCTAAACAAAATATTGATAAAAGAATAAAAACCCAAAATTATACATTGAAAGAATAAAAGGGTTATTTTATAATGTAAATTATTAATATAAAAAATAAAAAAAATGAATTAAGTTATTAGAATCTAAATAATAATGATAATTATGATGATGATTAACCTCCACTAAGGCTAAGACCAATGCCTGACCTCAAAAAAAGAAAAAGAATCTAATTGTGATTCTTCAAAATCTTGTTTATGTGATAAAAAAGAAGAGAAAGAAGCGCTCCAAGATTGCTATAGTTGGGATGGATTAGAAGTATCGCAGATGTTCGTGAATTGAGAGCAGATGTGAGTAAGAGTTTGGCAGTGTAAAAGAGGAAGCGTTTTTCATCTTCCACCTTCTTAGTATCACAAATCTAGCAGATTCTATCATCTTAGGGAGTCTTGGGAGTAGACCATCACCGAGTCTCACTTTGAAGGTCATGATAATTAGTTCTTATCCTAGTGATGTTCATGTTTTTCTTAGTACTTGTTAACACAAAGAGATAATTCTCGTTATCAAGAGTGGGTTTGATCACTTCCTTATAGTATCTTAGCTTCCTTTTACCCTCAAGCTCATTATCATCCCGGGTTTGATAACTTCCTTATAGTATCTTAGCTTCCTTTTACCATCAAGCTCATTATCATCCCACAACTTGTCGTTAAAATTGGAGGTAACACTATCTTTGACACTGTCCTTGCCTCCCATGATGCAGGTAATAGTATCTTTGGCATTGTCCTTACCTTCCATGATGATCTCCTCCTTAATTCCCCAATGGTTTAGCTAAGACTGGGCATCCCTATGCCACCCGCCCTTGAGGTGAAGGTGGTGGTTTTCACTAAAGTTGGAAGCAATTTTAGGGAGCCTCTTGGATTCCATGTTGTAAAGCTTCTTCTTATTCATCAGATATCTAAGAATAATCGTACTTTGAATCGAGAACATGCCAACTTCGATCAAGAAGATAGGATAGGGAGTATTTCCCATGATATTTAGGTTGTAGGTTATGAATTTCTTTTGAATCATCTCAATCTTTCTCCACTGGTCTCTGGGTATACTACAACCCCAAACTTTACATTCGTATAAGACAACAAGGTAACGAGTCTCAAAGAGTATTATTTCTCACATAAGTTGTTTGATCCTTCCACACATAAATTTTTTTCAAGAAGATATGTATTATTTCATGTGCTTGCAAGAGTGAAGGCCATAAGAATGACAGGTATGATGGATGACATATTACTTATCAATATGATTATGTGAAAGAGGAAGAATCCAACGACATGAACACCTCTAGCAACCACAATGCAATCAAGAGGAAGAGATGATTCACATGCAGCAAGAGAAGAGATGCAATAGACGAAGTACCAAGAAGATCATCTCATCAAACTCAACCACGAGTAAAATTTAAACATTACGCCTTGATGACTAAAGTTATAGATGTCATAGAACATTTGAATTTTGAAGAAGCTAATGCGCATAAAGAGTGGAGAGATGAAATGAAGGAAGAATATGAGTCTATAATGAATCAATATACTTGAGATTTAATGGAATTTCATGAAAATATGGTACCCATAGGATCCAAATGGTTATTCAAACTTAAATTTCAAGTTGATGGCAATATATATAAACATAAAGCTAGGTTAGTTGCAAAAGGATACTAACAAAAAGAGGGAATTGATTATGTAGAATCGTTTGCATCTGTAGCTAATTTAAATACAACTAGATTGATGAATGATTTAGCTACAAAACATGAATGGAAACTACATCAGCTAGATGTATGTCTTCTTGAATGGGGAACTAAAATAAGAGGTATACCTTGTTCATCCAAAAGGCCTTGTTAAAAAGGGTCAAAAGGACCTTGTGTGCAAGTTAAAGAAAGCTTTATATGGAATGAAATAGGCACCAGGATCATAGCATGTGAAGATTGATTCCTTCTTTCTTCATAAAGGTTTTATTAAAAGAAAAAGTATACATATCAAAAAGGGAATTTTGTTATGATTTCTATGTATGTTGATGATCTTATTATAACAAGCAATGTTTCTAAGTTAACTGATGAAGTTAAAGGACAATTCTCATAAGGGTTTGAAATGAAAGACACTGGCGCATAACATTATTGATTAGGTCTTGAGGTATGGAGAAAAGGTGCATAAACATTGGTTACACATAGTAAATATCCCAAGGAGTTACAAAAGATTCCAAAATGACTAATGTATGGTAGTATCAATACCATTACAAAAGAATGTCAAACTCTACAATAATGATGGGTCAAGAGAGGTGGAAAAGACAATTCTCCATTAAGGGGGAGCATTAGAGTAATGGAGAAATCTAGTAGATTGTCCTATATCTAAAACTTGTTATGTGTCATTAGCATTGTTTTCTTAATTAATCTTTGATGAGTTGGAGAATATGATATTTTAGGAATTTGTTCAACAATAACGTAATCCTATATATGTAGGAGATTGTTGGCCTAATGAATGAAAGTGAGTTTTGAGTGGTGTAGTCTCCCCAGTATGAAATTAGAGTGTGTTGGCCTAATGAATGCAAGTGAGTGTTGAGTGGTGTAGTAATTAGAGTGTGTTGGCCTAATGAATGCAAGTGAGTGTTGAATGGTGTAGTAATTAGAGTGTGTTGGCCTAATGAATGCAAGTGAGTGTTGAATGGTGTAGTCTCCTGAGTATTCAATTGTCTCACCAGACAACCGTTCTCATATTTTGTTTTCCATTTCTGAGTGCCCCTATCCTAGAACATAGCGTGGTTCAAGAGTATAGCAAATCCTTCTCATATTTTTTTTTTTCCATTTTTGACTGTCCCTGTATGAGAACATAGTGTGCTTCGAGAGTATAGCAAGGCCCTTTTCAAATCTCTTCGCTCCTTGAGCAACAAATGTAGTCAATGCTCAACTGGTGGAAAAACAACTTATTCTGATGCTCACAAAAAATGTATCTACTATTGATTTTCGATTTCTATGGGCCTACTCATGAGGTAGTGGGGAGCAAGGCCCTTTTCAAATCTCTTCGCTCCTTGAGAACCAAATGTAGTAAATCCTCAAATGGTGGAAAAACAACTTATTTTAATACTCACAACAAAAGTATTTACTATTAATTTTCAGTTTCTATGGGCCTACTAATGAGGCAGTGGGGAGCTGGTATTTTAAATTTCTATGGGCCTATTAATGAGGCAGTGGGTAGCTGCTATGGTACCGTGTAAAAATACAAGAAAATAAACATTATTACACAATTTTTTTCTTGAGAACTTTCTACTAAACAATATAATAATACAAATATAAATACATTATAAGATAAACATACTATCTTAAACACACAATCACTTATTTCAGAAGGAAAATATATTATCATCCAATAATTTATCAAATAATTAGCTGAAAAAAATCTGGCATTTCGCTAAGTCTAAACAACCTTTTACAATCTAACCCTATCTAATAATAACAAATAATCCTAAGAATCAAATATATAATCACATGAAATATAATTACATAAAATATAATTAGGGTGAAGAAAATTACAACCGAGGGAAAAAATTTGAATAACGCTACCCGCGAAAATAAAATTACATTTTATTACAGTATCCACAATATTTCAACCTCAATAAAATCACGGCATTCGATTTAATTATAACAGGTGAGAGACGAAGCATCCACACAACAAGATCACATCTAGGTACACCGTTGTTGAAAGAATTCGAAAGAAGTAGCGCATAACAGATATAAAGATGCAGATAACTTCTGAAGAAGAAACGCAATCTACGGCCCATGACTGTATCAGGTCGGACCACATCTCTTGTATTAGTCAAAGAGAATGACTCGTCCCAGTCTCTCCGTAAGAATCGGAAATGGAATGAGAATGTCCGGAAAATACGTCCATCAATCCATATACACAAGTCAATATTTCTTATTACGAAAGATTTTTGTTCAGCAGCCACGCATAATGCGGGTGAAGTACTACGACTCTGTGATATCTATCATTTTAACATTTGTCGTAGCTTAATTTCATAATTCGCTTCGATATTGGAAAGGCCAAAACGTGACCTCTCTCGGCGGTCATATTATTCGGTTGGCGTGGAATATTGATCAAATCAAATATGAAAGCTCCGAAAACTGAATAACCATCAAACTATTCGTGGTCCTCTGGAATTTGAATATGTTACAGCAGCACGGGTTTCCTCAATGCCCACAGACAGTTAAAGTCAATTTTTATAGCCACAGTGCGTTTTGAAAAAATAAAATGGACCAACCCGAGTCTATCAAGGTGAAGAAAAAGCAAACCAAAAAGAAGTTTTTGGCACTATAAAATCCCCGCTCTTCTACCTTCCATGCAACAAGTTTCGAGCACCTATCGGCTACAACGACGGTTGGACCTCCGAACTATCGCGATGGATTTCAAATTGGTGGTAATCCCTTGCAAACAATGTTTGTGATATTTCTAATTTTCTGTGCAAGAAAAAATTAGGAGTCGTTTTGAACAAATAAATTATGTGCAGACTACATTCGCTTGATTTGTTGCTATTATGGCTGTGTTAATGGTGGATTCAAGTTGTGCTACTCATACAAAGGTGCTGAGCAAAAGTGATTCCAGCGCTTCACCGATATTCAATGTCATGGACTACGGTGCACATGCCGGCGGTTTAAAAGATGATCGGACGGTGAATATTTTTTAATCAATTATATAGATTCAATATTCACCTTTTTAAATTGATATCTTCCCTTTCACAGAACTCTTAGATTTTAATAGTATTCATGCACTAGGAATAAATATTTTTTTTGCTCTCTGGTAACTGCCAAAGATATGTGCCTATTCCTTTTACAGAACTAGTTAAATCCTTTCTTTCGCAAACCAGAAAATTTCATGTTAAATTATTTGCTAAAATCATAAACTTGCAGATTTCCGGAACGATAATTGCACCCAAACAATCTGCATGGAATAGCAGTGAACTTAATCAGTGGATTCAATTTTATGGTATATCTGGGTTTACCATAGAAGGTGGCAGGATTGGTGGTCTAAATCCTGCAAGGTGCACAACCAACAAGTAAGGGTTCCCTTTTAACTGTTCCGTTTCACCCCACCGTTGTGTACATGTGGCCACTAAAAAAATGGATGGTGCTGTTAAACCACACAAAAGGTTTCAGTCATTTGCCCAATACACGATGCACACATGGCACTGACAATCTCCTTCCATACGCGGCTCTTATCCTCAAGGTCAGCCGCCATTGAAAATCCTGTCGCAATCCTCTCAATTATTCCATCTCTTCCGCGTTCGACTCCACAGACTCCACCTCTAGCCATTTCACAAGCATCATCCACAATCTCCCCCCTACCCAACATTTACCATGAAACAACAAATTAGTAGTATAAACCGGCTCCTTCAATTTATATTAACCACGTCAAATTTCTTGTGTGCAGGGTTGCTTGGATCCGGCTCCACCGGTTTGTTTCCAGCCAGCAATCTTAGCTTGAAAAAAGACGCAATGATCACCTTGTTATAAACGCTTTTTTAATCTTTCTGTAAATTTTAATTCAAGGCTGTGCTCATCCGGTTGTTTGGGTTTTGGGTTGGTCTTACAGGCAATGACTATTAGTTCTAGCCGTCCTTGAAATATCATTTTGAAGTCCGTGAATGTGTGCTTGGAAATCTCACCCAACTTCCTAATTCCAACCATCAAAGTTAATATTGTTATTATTGTTAATTTTGTTAATTTTCAAGTTTGGTATTATTGTTTGGTATCAATAACACTGTGCGTCACGTATAGAAACATACAGGAAACATCATCGACGAATAGAAACATAGAGGGAACATCATCGACGAATGTGGCTGTGAACATTTCGTGCACAGGAATTACTTTGACAAATGTTGAGATAACTTCAACGACTGCAAATAAAGTAAAGTGGGTGTGTGCCAATGCTCTCGGAAAGGCTCCGGGGACGACTTTGCCGCCCAGCTGTCCACTTCAAAAGCATCACAATAAATCATAGCCAAACTTAACAACATTCAACTACACTGGTTTTTGGTTTTTGTTACATGGGAACAACTTCATAACACTGTGAAATTTGGTCTTTTGTCAACTTATTTTGTACCACAACATACTTCAAAAGCATCACAATAAATCTTAGTCAAATTTAATAAGATTCAGTTATACTTGTTTTTGTTCTATGGGAATGGAACTTCCTAATATTGTGAAATTTGGTCTTTTGTCAACTTACTTCGTACACACAAGATACTTAGATTCGATACCATTTAATTTATACATTTTTATAAATTTGTATTTAAATATATTCAAAACATCCACATATTA
>APFE031614086.1:0-11396 GCA_000404065.3 Pinus taeda | reverse complement strand
CAGAGGTGAGCTTTAAATCTGCAAGTCTCATTTCTGCATGTTCATAGGGTATTGAGCTCTCAAAAGAAAATTGTCATTGCAAGCACCGATGATGAAACTAGTCAAAATCACTTTTGACTAATTTGCAAATCTGGTGAAAGAATTTATGTTTGAAGAAAAAATTCTAGGATTTTGACTAGTTTGCAAATCTGGTGGAAGAATTTATTGTATGAAGAAATAGTTTTCTTATTTAAGTAAAGTTGAAACTTCCTAGAAGAAAATGTGTAAGTTTAGTTGTTTTGGTAAAATTTGAGGAAAGAGCAAAAGTGGCAAAAGCCTACGAGGAGTGGTAAAATTTGAGAAAGTAGCATAAAGTGATGAAAGGAATCTATATATCTATATTCCATTTCTTTCTTAAATATCAAATATGCACTTGTCTTCATGGAATATATATAGAGAAAGAAAGAGAGTCCAAAGACTTTTAAGTAGAAATAAGTACATTTTGCAAAGACCACAAAGCATAAACCCTTAATAGCCCCTCCGAATTTCAAAAAACACATATCATATAATTATATTGCATAAAATTGTTAAATTAAATCACACATACCTGCACCGACTACACCCATGGAACTTTGTAACTTCCATTAGTTGAGTTGTTTGGGTTAGCCTTAATTTCTTGGCCTGTTGAACACAACAAAAACAAAACCATAAAATATAATGAGAAATATTTTTAAAAAAACGAAGAAAAAAACAAAAAAAACACTCATGAGAAATTGAGAGCTTACCCTTTCTTCGTTGCTTTCAGGATTGATGTGTTGGAATGTGTTTCCGTTGATCGATAGATGGTGTTCTTTCCTTACTAATGTGTTCCCTCTGATACTCGTGTGTTTCCATGATCAATTATTAATGCCGAATGTGTCCTCTAAGGTAGCGGATTTACTCGATCTACATCCACCGATCGAATCGCTTTTGCTCCTACCACGCGGAAGGAGTTGAGGGCCTAAAAGAAATTTTCTGAAATGAGAGATATTAACCATAACTGTAAATTACAAAAAATATTTAACACAAATTATATGCAGAAGTCTATCCTATGCAAAAACATAAGATCTTACACTCTACATATGTCAGGAGAAAATTGCGTTTGAAATGAAGAAGACTACACCCTCTGTCTCTGTCTCTCTCACACGGAGATATTCAACCGTTCACATCCACTTTTCTGTACCTAAAGTACAAGGCACGTGACATAAAAAATTCTTACAAAAACTTCTGATATAATAATGTAGTAGAATAATGTAACAGAATATGAGTTAAATTTAACCTTACATATCTCCTCTCGGAGTAGAATAATGTAGCAGAATATGCTACAAATTTAAGCTTACATATCTCCTCCGCGACCTTCCCCTGCTTCCACTATACCTCCTCCTTCACCTTTCTTTACCTACATTACAAGGGACATGATATAAATTCTTAAATTCTTAAAAATGTTTTTAATATAATTATGCAGCAAAATAGGAGTTAAATTAACTGAAAATACTTCATCCTTCGCCTTCGCCTTCGCCTTCCCCTGCCCCACTGTACCTCCTCCTTCGCCTTCCCTGCCCCCACTGGACTTGTGACTTGTGAAATCTTCATCAGCTTTTGCTATGGCTGGAGATAATTGATAATTTTCCAGCGCATTGAAGCTAACAAAAAATAAAACCAAAAAATCTTGAAAAAATATTAAAAAAATTTCAAAAATTCTCTTGAACCAAAACAGGACCGACCTTCTGTCTCAAAAGAGGACAAAAACATTAAACAGCTCCTTCCTTCGCCTTCCTTGTTCTAAACTTTAAAACAAATCGCATGATAATTCAAGCATACCTTAGCCATCTCGAGAGGCTCCGAAAGCAGGAGGAGATGGATACCTTCCCCCAATCTCTACAGAAGGGAATAATAGAAGACGTCTCCTGCGACGGATCTCTTTCTAGCTTTGATAAATATCTAAGAGATAACTTCCCCTGAAACGGAAGAGGCAAAAGTCGGCCCATCCTCCTCTCTCCTTTTTCCATGCAAACACCGGACCCTTCTATTCGACTGCGCATTTGAGTGGGTTTAAACGGATGTTGTATTAACGACAATGTGCGAAAACGGTGGATAGGTCTGCGAGGCCCTCGTCTTCGCCCCTTGCATCAGTGTAATCTGCATAGGTTTCAAACTTTAAAACAAAACACATTACAATTTGTATTTAAATTGAGACAAATGAAGCAATCATACCTGCCCATTGCATCAGTAGAATCAGTAGAGCCTGTATCAACTAGGTTATTTGGACCGCTTTCATTTTCCATCCATTAACCCCAAAGGATAAAAACTATGAAAACAATAGATAACAGAAAAGACAAAAGGAGAAAGCAAACGGAAACAACAAGATATCAAACCAAAAATCGGCATGGCCATGCTTAAAATTCAGAACAAAATAACCAGAGGGCCCGCAACACCAAAATCCTTGGAAACAGAGCCAAAAATAAAATTAAAAGAAACACAACAACACAGCAGACACCATAAACAACCAAGAAATGCCGCCATCATATTGCAGGAACTTTTGTGGTTTGTCAGCGGAACAGCACTCCATTCTTCGACCTCCAGACATCATAAACAACCAAGAAATGCCGCCATCATATTGCAGGAACTTTTGTGGTTTGTCAGCGGAACAGCACTCCATTCTTCGACCTCCTTGCGGGCTATATGAACCAGAAAATTGACCCGTCACAGGATAAAATGGATGGAGTAGGTTCAGGAGCATTTTATTCTTTTGATCGGAGGAGGCAGAATTATCAGTGAACAAGACCATTTATTCCCTGCAGCATCGTCAGAGATACGATTCAAGCAGTAGGCAGAGCCATTTCATTGAGTATGTAACTTCTAAGTCGAGATGGTAGAGCCCCTCTATATACCTGTTGTAAACCTGATGTTAGAAGCAAGATCAGCCTTCTGTTTCAAGCTGATTGCCCCAGTGAGTGCACCAAAGAAGTTGACCTCGGTAGCTCAAGACTCGTATTGGAAATATCATTTTTCTTGCAACTGAGGCGAATTTTGTTCTATTCATTCATTTCCCCATCCAAACTTACGAGCATCGTATGCCGGAGTAGCCAGAGCGCTTCTCCCTGCATTGTGTCCCGACGGACCATGGACACATCGCTGCATCGTATGCCGGAGTAGCCAGAGCGCTTCTCTCTGCATTGTGTCCCGACCGACCATGGACACATCGCTCCTCGACCAACACACGTCCAAACATACCTGAATCAAACATACCTGAATCGCATTTAAGGAAATATGTTTCATTATTTGTTTTTGCCAATTTATGCTTTTCTTTCTTTCAAAATAACCGTTTCGCTTTTGTAACAGGCGCAGCCTTCCAGATTTTCAACAATAATATGAATTCAAATTAAGAGGATGACATTATTCATTTCGACAATTTTTATTTTTCCGCGGGGCAATGAAAAACATAATTTATTTTATAAATAATTAAAAATTAAAAATACATTTAGTGGATAAAAATTATTAAAATGGCCGTATTTAATTTTGCATTTTAGTGTTTAGTTTGTTTTTAAAAAAAAAAATATTTATTTATAGTTTAATATTAATAAATTATTTTTTTATTATTATTTAAATTTATTTTATTTGGAAATTGATAAGATAAGGTTTATAATGATTTTTATTAATTTTTATTCTTATAGTTTTTAATTTTATTTCCATTTCATTTAATTTTATGAATATTTTTAATAATTAAAAAGAAATAAAAGAACTTATAATTTTTTAATGATTTAAAAAAAAAAACTATAAAAAAATTCAATATTATTCTTGCTTTATAAATGATTTTGTGATCTTATCAATTTTATTAGAAAATTGTTAATTTTTATATTAAAACATAATATATAAAATCCATATCAATATAAAAAATAATTCATTCAAAGATGGATGTGAAATTTTAATATTACTTTCATATAAATGGTTAAATATATTTTTTTCTAATTATTAGTGTTTCTTTTCTTTTTGGGTCACTGTTTTTTTTTATTATATATAATAGAAATATTAGGCTAAGTGGGAGTGGAAGAAAACTCAAATTGGTTTGAAGATTATGGATTTAGCTCCATTGAATAACATCATTGCCAACATTTGGATAGAATACTATATTTTTAATGAATTACCTAAAAACATATGTAACTTCCAAATCATCATTCTTACTGACACCCCAGTTTTTATCAGTAAATCCAATATAAATTGCCTAAGTTGTTAAGAGATTGGGATTTGCGGTTGTAGCAAAGATTCGTTGATATTTTATGAATGATATTGGGAGCTAAGTGTCCAAAAGAACTTGCTTCAAATTCTCAATTGGGCTTCCTCATCCATTAGTATGTGCCTATATCTAGAGTCAAGCATTACAATATTTGTTATTCTTAGAATTTAATTATTTTCAACTGGTATCTATAGGTATAATTTGACGTAGATGAATATGAGATATATAAAATGTGCAATTATTCTTGTACTAATTGTTGCATTACAAACAAATGCAAATACTCTATTTTGTGGGGAATTCGTGGGAAAAGAAGAGTTGTCACTTATTGATTCGTCTATTCAAGTGACAGCTCCCAAGTTTGGTTGGGCACTTTTAACACCACAAAAGATGTCTTTCTCTCTAGCATGTGACACATTCAGGATTAGAGGTTTTGAAAATTTATATATTTACCTAATTTTATATAATAATAAAAAATCATTCGACTGAAGTAATTCCACATATCTTTTATTCACATGCCTTATCAAATTCAAATATCTTTTATTTATCTTAGCCCAATTACATTTGATTATCTTATTACATTATATTTTGTTTATAGTTTACAGTATAATATTTATTTTTTAAAGTGTGAATATATGAAGATTTGTATAAATTTAAATTTAATATTAAAATATTAAAATAATTTTTTAATTGTTAAAATTGTATAAGTTAAGTGTTTTGAGATTTTTAAATATATTGAATAGATTTATTTAAATAATAATGATTTTAATTCAAAATTAAATATAAACTATTCAATAAACATTAGCATGCTACTCTTCTTGCTTTTTTTAAATATTATTACTAAATTATTATTTTTTAAATTGTAGAGAATAATAAATTTAGAATTTCAACAAAATTCATAAAGATTTTGATTTTTGCTCTATTTCTATTAATTACAACGGTGAGCATAAAACAAACTCTCCAAGATTGCCATAAAATTATGTTTTTTTGCCTAGAAAGTTATGGAAATTCCGGCTATATTTTGAAAAATAGGATTTTTGTAAATCCAATTAAAAGTTGTCAAAATTCATAATTTTAGGTGCCCTACACATTTTGTATGGTGTTGAATCCATTTCCACCATCAAAAACTTGTCAAAATTCATAATTTTAGGTGCCCTACACATTTTGTATGGTGTTGAATCCATTTCCACCATCAAAAACATGATTCAAGCACTGCATCTACAAGATTTTTTGAAAAAATTGAAAAAGATTTTTGTAAATCCAAGTAAAAGTTGTCAAAATTCATAATTTTAGGTGCCCTAAACGTTTTATGGTGTTGAATCCATTTCCACCGTCAAAAGCATGATTCAAGCACTGCATCTACAAGATTTTTTGCCAAAAAAAAAATTGCATGG
Source organism: Pinus taeda (assembly GCA_000404065.3). Taxonomy (NCBI): domain Eukaryota; kingdom Viridiplantae; phylum Streptophyta; class Pinopsida; order Pinales; family Pinaceae; genus Pinus; species Pinus taeda. The sequence continues at coordinate 5,753 of APFE031614086.1, read as the reverse complement.
GTTACGGAGACTATTGACCCAATTTTTTATTCATTTAGTTGTTGGTAAAATAATGGTTCCCTAACTGAAACCTATCACTAAATAAAGTTATATGGTTTCATAACAGTTTCACCTTTCAACAATCCAGATTTCAATTTCCCTATATATAAACTAAGCCACAGGTACTAGCTACTAGGTAGTACTTAATTGAATTGTTTTCTCACTTATTACACATTAAAATTTATGGAATTAAATAGATATTTCATGTAATGAAACATTTATGAATTAAATTGGTGTAGAAAATATTAATTCGTTTATAATTCTAATATATTAATTTATTAGTTAATATGTTTATATTGTAATTAGGTTTGAAGAATTTTAATTCTTTAAATTATGAATGGTCAAGACTTAATAATCTCGGAATTTTTTTTTTTGAAATGAAATGATATTTTAAGGTCCACGAGACTAAAAATAGTCTATGAGACCATTAGTTCCCTGTTTTTCGCTTTTTGCAATTCAATCCTTTTCCAATTCAAATTGGTGATGAGTTGACCCAAGCTTCCAACAATCCCCTCGCTAAAAAGACAATGCCAAGAAACTTATGCTAACATGTTCTCATAACTTTCTCTGATGCCTTTGAATGCATCACATTCCAAAATGGAATTTTTTCAGATTCCATAGCCCCTGACGTATAAAATGTGCACACTCGTTCTTCCCAAGCTTCTTTATGCCTTTTCCACCATCCTATTTCACACTGAAGTTGATGTGAGTTGGTCCTTAATTGAGGAATAAGAAGATTTTCCCTCCATGAAATGCTAGCTCCAATGAACTCTTTTTGTTGTAGATCACACCTAGGGTTGAATTCCTAAATGTAATATTTCTTCTTTCTACCCAACTCATTTCCCCATACCTTTTTATGAAACTTCTCCATAACAAAATCTTTTAGCTCCTTGCTATTTGTGGGACAAGCATTGAGGTAGATATTCCTTTTTTGCATCCATGTGTAGTTTTGTTTCATCCGTGTTTTCTTTCTTTCACTCATGCCTTCATTGAAGATAACATTAGGCCATCTACCTCCTCTCATTTGTTCAATTCTTTTTAGATATATTATGAGCCGCACCATAGCAATCGCTTCAATGGAAGTTGCTCCTATTTCACTCAACATTATCTCATAAAGTACTGAACTTTTTATTTTTAACTTGCTCGTGATCTATCGTTTTTGGATTTTCTCAATTTGTTTCCATTTTGAGACGGGAGTGCTACTAGCCCACAATTCACACCCATATAGCATCACTGGACCAAATAGGAGCCCAAAAAGCACTTTAATCGTTTTCCAATCCCATAACTTTGTCTCTCTACGTCTGTTTTAAAGAGCATATAATGCTTTCTACCCTCCTAAAATTCTCTTCTTTCTGCAGTCCTCCCAATTGAGTTTGTTGTTGAAATCAATCCCAAGGTACTTGTACTCATTTACTTCTTCAAGAATGTTGTCTTCAAAGGAGAAAGAATGTTGGCTATGCTTCCTCTTATTAGAAAAAATCATTATTTTGGTCTTGCTAGTATTGACTTGCATCCCCACTGCTCTACAAAAATGCTCAAGGGAATATAAGTGCATTTGCAATCGATGGGCCGATTTAGAAATCAATACAATATCATCAGCATATAAAAGAAGCTTTATCACAAACTCCCCCAACTGAACACCATCTCCACCTTGCATATTTAGTCACTCTTCCAATTTATCACTATATAGACCAAAAAGAGTAGGGGATAGAGGGCAACCTTGACTCCAATGTCATTTCTAAAGCTTTATGAAATACCTGTTGAGGTTGTAATTTTGACTTTCACTTCTTCATAAAGTCTATGGACAACAGCTCTATAATGCTTACGAATTTCAAGTTCTTCCATCCTACGCCACAACTTATCCCTAGGGACTGTGTCAAATGCTTTTTTGAAGTGAACAAAGCAACAAAATACTTCTTCTTTGTCCTCCCAAACCTTTTCAACAATGTGTCTCAACGTGATGCCATGATCCATTGTAGAATGTTTCGGCCTAAAACCCGTTTGTCCTCTTGCCCTCTTTTCTTTTACTTCTACCCACTTGCTAATTTTATCTTCTACCATGCTACCGAAAAGCTTTGCAAACAAAGGATTGATCATAATTGTTCTATAGTTGGATGGATTATTAATGTCTCCACTTTTAAAAAGGGGTATTGCTAGGCTAGTTGTCAAGTCCCTTGGGTATCCTTGTTGAATGATTTTGTTGAATATTTCCATGATGTGCGGTGCAAGAGCATTCATTCCCCATTTTAGATACTCTGCTTGAAGTTCAACCAAGTCCTTTGCCTTTCCTGTTTTCAGCTTCTTAATTCCATTCTCCACCTCCTGTAATGTGAAGAGCTTTGAATTTGTGTCGATCCTAGGGGGGACTCCGCCTCAGATTCTTTCTCGTAGAGTTGTCTTACATATTCAAACCACTGATTGGTTGTAATATTATTTTCAATTTGCTTCTTCCTTGGTTGCAGTTCCTCCCATAAAAGATTTGGATTATTCTTGCTTAAATGTATTAACACTTCCCTCCTTGTTTGCATGAACCCATCTTTTTTCCTTTTTAGTATCTGCTTATATAACTTTGCATTCATCTTCTCCTTTCTTACCTTTTTCAAGGTTCTCCTTTCCATTTTGCATTCCTCATCAAAGCAAGCATTTACAGGAAAACGATTTGCTTCTGATTTCCTATTTTTTGCTCTTTTGCACTTCTCAAGTGCACTTTGAATTATGTTTGTTAACTCATGACTGTTGAAGCGTTTGAAACCAGTTTTCTCCTTCCGAATTAATCTCTTTAACATTGTCTTGAGGATAGTACCATTTTCTTGTGTTAGAAGAATTTTTCCCCTTGATAGTGATTGTCGAGAGCATTGGGTTTTCCTCCTATGTTGCCTTTCTTCTAACCATGATAACCTTATATAAATTGAGTAATGGTTTGATTTTAAGTCCCAAATATGCTCTCCAACACTAACGTCATGTATCTTTTCTATTAAGCTTTGTGAACACATCACATAGTCAACGACACTTTCCCCATTGTATGTGTTGCAAGTGAAGTTCCCCGACCTTTTCCATCTATCTAAACCATTGTAAATAATTAAGTTGAAAGCCCCACACGGTGTAAGCAACTCCTCTCCAAAATGATTGCTAACTTTGTCATCTTCTAAACACCTCACCCATTCGAGATTCTCCTCTTCAGTGAGCCAAATAGGATTGTTATCCTATTTGCAACAAAGAATGCTAGCTCAATTATTTATTGTTCTAGCATTGAAATATCCCACTAAAAGAACTTCTCCCTGCTGAGAGTACACGACAATATCTTGTTTTAAAGCTGCATACAGATTCTTGTTGTCAAGCCCCTTATTTTTGTAAGTTTTTGAGACTTTAGGGGAAAAATAGAATGCTGCAATTCGTATGTGATTCTCATTCTCTGATATTTTCAACCATAAATATTGTTTATTTGCATCTTCTTTAATTAATTGAATGTGACAAAAATTACGAAATGGGGTTTCACTAGCATGGCTAAGGGTTATCAATAATATGAAATTTATATTTAAAATGTTTGCCCTCTTCAAACTTGCATGAGTTGTCCTTCTAATGAAATTTTTGTTTGAAACATTTTCCCTCCACAAACATCTACCCTCATCTAATAAAACATGGCTTGGGGGTTATGAAATGTCTACAGTCATGGTCATGGTCATGCCACATTAATCATAAGTTTTTATGTTTCTCATAATTAACTCAATCCTTATTTATTTCGTTAGTGAGTTTTTATTTAAGATTTCTTCCCTACATTCCATTTGAATGTTAAGTATTTGATAGTGCAGGATTAGATATTTAATGGTGCGAGATAAGGTGTTTTAATTAGTTGATTTGAGTGCGCTTATTCCCATTATGAAGGTTCAAGTATATGTCATTTTAGGTTTCAATAGCTACATTAATTTTATGTTTGTTAATTTTATGGAGTTTCCATTTAATCTCTGTTGGTTTTGTGACCATATATTTTATGGTGTTTCCATTTAATCTATGTTAAATTTGTGACCATATATTTGTGCGAGGTTGATTTGTGCTTTTATTTGGTCACGGTGCCATTGTTCCATTGCCAGGGTTTCAGAGTTTCGAAATATTAATTTTACACTTATGAGTGGTGCATCAGATTAGGTATTTTGTTTGGGAGTTGGTGTAGGGCTTCTGCCCATAAACTGTACAGATGACATCATGTTAATGTAAGGAATTCACTTTATAGGGTGATCCCCTTGACAAAACGTGGTAGAAAAGGTTTCTTTGACCAAATCCAATGAATTGAGGTTAAGTACGATTATATATAAATATATCCTCCTCAAATAAATATTAAGGATTCAACCAATATTGTAAATAATGTAGACTCAGGTTCTTCTTTTCATTACCATACTTGGGTGAAATTAACGTATATTCACTCTATCATGACAATGAGCCTATATATATAATATTTGTTTTTATAAAAGCCTTCGAAACAATATATTCATGCCAATAAGAAATGATACAATGGTTTCTTGGTTCATTATTATATAGCGATAATCAAGGTATAGTGTGTTGATTAATTATTTCCTTCAACCTTTCACCAAAAATCTAGTAACCATCACTTAGCATCTCTTACAAGATTTTAAATGATATTACTTTTAATTTGATACAAGAGTAAGCAATCCCTTGAAGATTGTCTTTTATATTTACAAGATTTTTAGATTAAGGTTTTAAGTTAACAATAAGTTTTTGTGTCATCATTTAAACATCAAATATGATATCAAGTTAACGTGGTTGTGCATGTGATTGATATAATCTTATCCATGTATATCAAACATATTTATTAATGTGGTTGTACTAGTTTAAAGATATGTGTGAATTCTCGAAGGTTTTGGCTCTGGAATCTAAACTAGGGTTTTGTCGATGGTCACCATGGCGGGACACAGAGGAGGGAGTTATGCTCCCTCCTACAATCAAGTAGCTATGGATAGAAGCAAGGGAGCTAGATCACATCGCTTCAAGAAACCAATGGAGGTGGCAACAAAGGCTATTAACATAGAAAATTCAGAAAATATCAGACCTCATGGACAGGAAGGAATCATGAGGAAGCTAGTAAGGGGAGGAGGAAAAGGGGTAGCAGTGAGAAAGTTGCTCCTATGATCACAATAGGGGTCTATAAACCTAAGTCGACCATTATTCCTTGGGTCGTTTTAAGTGACCCAGGGATTCAAGTGCACAGAGATCACATGGCGGAATACGCGGTTATATGCAAATTTATGGGGATTTAGCCGAAGGAAAAGGCTTTGCAAGCATGGATAAGGAACCACTGGAAACCAAAGGGGGAAATAAACCTTCACCTTGGGTCCAAGGGCTTCTTTATGGTGGTATTCACAAGCTTAGAGGATAAGGACAGAGTGTTCAAGGGAGGACCCTATTTTTACACTGTTGCAAGCCATTACGTGCGACCATGGATGATGAACTTTGTCCCAGAACGAGAAAATTTCACATCGGTACCGGTATGGATAAGACTTATTCCCTTCCTTTAGATTATTGGTTGTCGGAGTCTTTAAAGGCTATCGGCAACAAGCTAGGGCATTTTATAAACATCTCAGATGCGACTCTAAAAGGCAATACACATCCTTCGCTCGGATATGTGTGGAAATGGAATTATTTGGGGCACTTCCGGACGCGATCATTTTAGAAGTGTATGACGAAGAATGGGTGCAAGCGGT
>APFE031614083.1:0-12190 GCA_000404065.3 Pinus taeda | reverse complement strand
CTAAAATATTATTTCCATACTATGTTCCAAGCTTTTTGGGGATGGTGCATGCTCATATATCATAATAAATTACTTAAGTTTCACATACTATTATTTTTCTAAACGTAGTAATGGTCCAATATTATTTGGTTTGGAAAGGAATCTATTTTCAAAACAAGGTATGCTCATATATATTTGAGTTTATTTTAAAGAAAATGATTAGTTGGATTATCTACTGATTAAGTAAATACCCGAACATCTAAACCAATATTTTTTAGAGGTTTATGTGTTTTTCATAGCTCCATGCCACATACTTTTAAGATTAATGATTGCATCGCCTATTTCATTATACTTATGCTCTACAAATTTTTGTGAAACTGGGAATATATTCTCAATTATATATGCATCCTTATATTTCATTTTGTTCTTCTATTCAAAACAGTAAACCTATGGTTTAAGTTGGAATAATATACTTATTACACTCACATCTAGAAACCTAAACCATATTGTTGTCACTCTCATGAAAATGATATTATATAAATAATAATTAGATAAAGTGAAAATTTATTTGCTCAAGATTTATGACAAGTGTAAAAACATCACTAAAATGTATTAAAACATCAAATAAACAAAATGAATGCACTAAGTTAACCACCCCTATTACTATAATATAATAAATTTAAATTTATCATTAATATGATTCTAAATGTTACAATTACTTTTCTAAAATAATTGATCTAAAATAATAATTATTATTAAAATTGCTTCTCCTTGGTTAATATCTCTTCTTCCTTGGATCTAATTAAACAAGAAAAAAGTTAATTACGAAATACATAGAGGCATCTCGTACCTTATACACTACTAGTGAGTTATTCCAGGGGCCATATCTTCCTTAAATAATTACCATGAGTTAGACTCCATTCATTAACATTGGCATGTAGTTAAGACCATTCTCGAGTAATAAAATGTTGAACCTTTCTTCCTTGCAATAATAATGCTCCACGCTTATACAATAAAATTTCTAATTGAAATTTGATAACAATATTTTTGGTGATGACTTACTGAATATTTAGAAACAAATACAATAAGATTAAATTATAAATCTGATTAGGTAAATATTTAATTAAATGTTTTACATTAATACTAATTTTCTTTATATTAATATTATATAGATAATTGTTTCAAACATTATTTAAAGTTAAGACATTGAATACTTACCTATGAACGAGATTCCTTGTAATCATAATGTTGCACACTAACTTTTTAATGGCAATTTGAAAGTAATATTTTTGGAGGTCTCTTAGAGAAAATTTGGAAAAAATAATTGCACATAAGGCATCTATATGAGGGATATCACATGAAACAATAATTTCACCTAAGGCATCTCTATGAGTGGTTAGAAAATAATTACACCAAACATTTCTCTCTGACAGGTTCAGTTAGACATATGCTATTAATCCAAGCCAGTAGTAGAGTGTTATTTTCTCCTCCTCCCTTCAATTAAAAGTTTGAATATAGCAAAAAAATGTCATTGGTAAGGCTCATGCATGTGACAAAACTTTAAGATGCATCACCAATGTCACATATTTTAACAGTCCTGAAAAAAGTGATGTATATTGATTGTCCTTGAAGGTTTTTCATGAAAGTGATATTCAATGACACTTTTAGTGACTTTTTTTTATTGAAACTCATTGATGCTCTTTTTATTACTTTTGGTGATGGTCAAAAACTATTCGTCACCATTGATGATTCCAATGTGTTTTTGATGATGATATGTTCTTGTTTTTATACTTTTTGTGAAAACATAACAATTTGAGACCACTGTTGTGGAAATTTTCCATTATGTGTCTAAGGCCATACTGCTTAGAGTCAAGCAATATTTTAAGACATGCTCTAGCATATCATAACACTCTTGTAGCATGTGCTGACATGCCCTATAGTCCCTAGCATGCCTTGGAACACCTTAGCATGCATTGATATACATTAGCACTTGGCATGTATTGGAACCTATTATTAGTGTGCTTAGTATGCCCCTTTTGAATAAGATAAAGTATTGACTCCCTAATCATCTTATGTGTTCATTTCCTTGAATTTTGTCTCAGTTTTTCCATTTTTTGCCTTGACACTCATCAACACATATTGGCATACCTTGGCACCCTACACATCCTAGCATGCCTTGGCACCTGACATGTGTTGGCAGGCCTTAACACTATTTGGCACATCTTAGCACACCTTAGAACTATCTATCAAACTCTATCACTTCATGAGTTGCCCTTATATTCCCTAGCATGCCTTAGCCGTGATTATCATACCTTGTCACTCCCTCCTTAACATCATAAATAGTACTTACGGACACTCCTTCACACACCCTCATATTCATTAACTTTCATGAATTTGGACATGATACTCACTTATGTTGTCCTGGTACTCCCTCAGAGTCATGAACATGTTTTGGAACTCTATAGCACAACTTTACATTCTTCAACATGCCCTACAAAGTCATAGCATGCATAACACTCTCTAATGCACATTGGAACTTGGCACGTGTTGGTGCTTGGTAGCTCTTATCATGTTTGGCATGCATTGAGATTACTTGGTATGCTTCAGAATGGTTTAATATTGAATTTATTTGAGACGAAGTTTTGGAAAGTAGATGAGAAGAAACATAGGAAAATTTTGAACTTAGAATTCACTAACATTTGGCACTTGGCACTTATTTGCACCTACTGTTGGTGTGCCTAGCATGTCTTTCATGGACAAGATAAATTTATTACTTATTAACCCCATTATGTGTTAATTCCTTATAGTTTAACTTTTTTCTCCCTTTTGTTTCGTTAACATTCATTGTCACGCATTGTCAAACTCTTGCACATATTGGCATGCCTTACCACATGACACATCTTAGCATCTTTGACATGCCTTCACACTATCTCAGACATGTTAGCATTTCGAATCACACCTTGGAACTGATGCCCTCACAATTATCCTTACATTTTTCAACCACTTGGGAACCTTACATTCCCTTGAACACCTTGGCACATCATAGTTGTCATGACCTCATAGACATCCTTAATCTTTTTGCAACTCGGGAATATAACCAACTCATTAGAAAAACAATGTTACACCCAACCCAAAGTATCCCTCTCTCTGAAATTTCTTTTTCCATACCATTTCATAACCATAGTATTCCCTCCTATAAATCCTATTCTGAACTTCTCCTAAGACACTTGATCCTTGGGACAGCTAGAATTCACTAACACTCCTTGGCACACACTCTTATTTATTTATTTCCAATAATTTTGACCTATTTCTTCCATTGTGTTCCCTTGGCACTCCCTAACACTCCTGAACATGAATTCACGTTTATGTCATGCATTAGCATTCCCTTTCATTCCGTGGCATTCCATGACACTCCTTAGCTATCCCACCCTCACAACTAATCTTACTTTTTCTGATAGTTGGAAACCTAACCAAGTCTTTCCTTGACTACAAAAGCTTGGCCAATTCCTTGGAACTTGCAAACACTCCTTAGCATGCATTGGCACACCTTACTATTTGGTGCACCTTGGTATGCTTCCCTAACACTCTAACATGCCTTGGTATTGCATATAATACCTTGTTACTCCTTCCTTAGAAAAATTAGAACTCATTGAAACTTCACCTCTGTACATTTGAAACTAGTGCCCCTTGTGCTTCCATAGAACTTGGCCCTAACACTCCCTACCAAGCGTTCGTGCCATACCTTGGTAGTTGCAACATCTTGGCATCTCTCAGAATTTGGCTTGTATTGGCATGTTTAACATTCCTTCAAGCTATGTAGCATGTCTTAGTACTTTGTGGCATTCCCTCGCACACCTTCCCTATCCCTAGATTTCATGCAGTCATAGATAGCCTTACCTTTTTAATGACTTGGGAACCCAAACAAGTCATAGGAAAAAAATGTTGTGCCAAACCCAAAGTCTCCTTTTGTCTAAAGTTGATATGACAAGCCCCCTATTGTACCCATAGGTTCCACTCCTACAAGTCCTATTCTAAACTTCTCCTAACATACTTTGTCCTTGAGACATGACAATCCTTGGAACACACTTTTATTTGTCCACTTACATGCATTTTGACCTAGTGCTCCCTTTTGATTCCCTGTCACTCCCTGAAACACCTCGACATGAATTGACAATTTCTGACATGTGCTAGCATGTATTTTCATTCCTTGGAATGCCCCAGCACTCCTTAGTTTCCATCCCCTCACAACTACCCTTAATTGTTTAGGGACTTGGGAACCTAACCAAGTCTTGCCTCGACTACAATAACATGACCAAGTTACAGTTACTACACCTAGACTATGCCTTGTTCACCTAAGAATTGAATATAACTCATCTTAGTCTACTCATGTACAATTTCAACTTATCCCACATAAGAAGTTACAAGTGACCAAGTCAAGGGTCATGTCCAACCATGAGCATAAAAATATTGAGCAACATAGCTTACATCTTGACATGCCATAGCACTTGGCACATAACAATCCCTTGGTACTTTGTAGCATGTGTTATCATCGTCTGCATTCCCTTTCATGCTTTGGCACTTCCTAGAACACCCTAGCACTCCCTCACATGCCCTAACACTCTGGCATGCCTTGGCACTTCCTAGCATATAACCTTGTCACTCCCTCCTTAACACATCTGAAACTCACTAATACTCTGTATCACACACTCTCATTCAACCTTTATTTCTATTCAGTTTGAAATAGTTCTCCCTTGTGTTTCCATGGCACTCCCAAACACTCCCTGGCACACATTCCACACCTTAATACCTGGAAAATATTTTCATGTCACCTTGGCACTATAGGATTACCTGGAACTACCTAGCATACCTTGTTACTCCCTTCCTAACATAGCTACAATTCACGGAGACTCACTATCACGCACTCGAATTCATTCATTTCCATGCATTTGAAACTAGTGCTCCCTTGTGCTTTTGCAACACTCCCTAAAACTCCCTAACATGCATTGGCACACACTAGCACCTAGCACATCTTGGCATGTTTCCATAGACTCTAGCATGCCTTATCACTTCCCAGAATATGTAGAACACCTAGAACTCACTTACACCTCTTGTGACAAAATATTATTCATTCATTTCCATGCATTATTTTGACCTAGTGCTCCCTTTTGTTTCCCTGGCACTTTGTAACACTTCCTAGCACGCATTGACACACTTTAGAACCTAGCACATCTTGGAAACATTCTTCCTGACACCCTAGCATGCCCTAACACTGCCTAACATACCATGTCACTCCCTCCTTAACGCACCTGAAACTCACTAAAACTCACTGTCACACAATCTTATCCATCCATTTCCATGCTTTTCAGCCTAGTGCTCCCTTATGTTTCCCTATCACCCACGAACACTCCTTAACACACATTTGCACACCTTGTCATTTGGTACATCTCGACATGGTTCCCAATAACTCTAACATGCATTGGCACTGCCTATCATACCTTATCACTCCCTTCTTAGCATACTTAGAACTGGGTAACACTCCCTATTACATACACTTGTTCATTCATTTACATGCAATTAAATCTAGTGCTCCATTGTGTTTGTTGGAACTCCCTAACACTCTTTACAATGCATTGGCACCACACCCTAACAACTAGCACACCTTGGAATGCCTTATCACTTGGCATGTATTGGCTTGCCTAACATGTGTTGGAACTATCTAGCATCTGTTAGAAATTCTTGGCAATTGTTGGCTATAACATTGATGACTCAATTCTCATAATAGTGCATGTAACTGAGGAAGAGATAATGAGGGAGGAGAAGATTGTGTGGATAGTATAATTCTAGAGTATCCTTCAATGTCTATAGGTATTTTTTATTTTTATTTTTTGCATTTCTAGATAATAATTTTGTATCCAATAGAATTAAGTCAAAGGATCGTTTTAACATGATATTTTAATCCTCTTTCTTCAAGATATACTAAGATATTCTCTTTTTTCTACATTATCTATTATTGACAAGTCTTTTTATTTGGAATTGAGTATACACACACACACACACACACACAACACACACACACACACACACACACACACATATATATATATATGGGACCATGTGTTTCAATGAGCAAAGAGGTGTAATTGCACAATTATGTTCGCTAGATGTTTCCACATCAGAATCATCTATTTATCCAGATCTCCAAAAAGTCGTGGACAATCATTCCAAGGTATTTGAGGCTCCCAAAGGTCTCCCACCTATGCGTGATCATGATCATACTATTCATCTGATTCCAGGAAGTGTTCCTCCAAACATCAGGCTGTACATATATCCCTATCTCCAAAAGAGTGAAATTGAACGTATGGTTGCAGAAATGCTAGAGGCTGGTATAATTCAACCAAGTCAAAGTTCTTTCTCTGATCCAGTAGTATTGGTGCACAAGAAGGATGGATCATGGCACATGTTTCCGGATTATAGGGAGCTCAACAAGCTCACTATTAAAGATAAGTTCCCCATTCCTGTCATTGATGAATTACTGGATGAATTGCATGGATCAATTTACTTCACCAAGTTGGATCTTCATTCACGGTATCATCAAATCAGAATGAAGATTGAAGACATTCCGAAAACAACATTTAGAACTCATGAGGGTCATTATGAATTTTTGGTCATGCCTTTTGGCCTTACCAATGCACCTTCAACATTTCAAAGTTTGATGAATACAATTTTCAAACCATTCCTTAGAAAATTTGTGTTAGTATTTTTTGATGATATACTAATCTACAACAAGTCTTGGGAGGATCATGTTGAACATGTTGACAGGGTGCTACAACTATTGGAGGAGAAACAATTATATGCAAAAAGATCCAAATGTTTCTTTGGAGTCCAGGAGGTGGAATATTTGGGTCATATTGTATCTCATGAAGGAGTTAAGGTAGACCCTAGCAAAATTAAAGCCATTAAGGAATGGAAAATTCCCACATCCATAAAGCATCTGCGACGATTTCCTGGGTTGACAGGGTATTATCGCAAGTTTGTTAAGAATTATGGGAGAATAGCAGCACCTCTAACAACATTACTGAAGAAAGATGCATTTTCATGGACTCCGGAAGCAACAAAGGCCTTTGAACATCTTAAAGAGGAAATATGCCAAGCACTGATCTTAGCTACACCAGACATCACAAAAACCTTTATTGTGGAATGTGATGCTTCAGGAAATGGAATTGGTGCTATTCTAATGCAAGATGAAAGACCCATTACTTTTGAAAGTCTTCCAATCAAGGGAAAGTTTTTAACAAAAGCTATTTATGAGAAGGAAATGTTGGCAATACTCCATGCACTTAAGAAATGGCGACCCTATCTAATGGGAAGACACTTCAAGGTAAAAACGGATCATGATAGCCTTAAATAATTTTTAGAACAAAGATTATCCTCTGAAGAGCAACAAAAGTGGGTCACAAAGATGTTGGGTTATGACTTTGAAATCATCTACAAAAAAGGGAAGCAAAATGTGGTGGCATATGCACTCTCAAGAAAGGATGAGGATGTGAAAGCATTGTTGTGCGCCATTTCTATTATCCAACCAGATTGGATAAATGAAGCAAGGGAGGAATGGAAGAATGACGAAGAACTGTGGGCACTTATTCAAAAGCTACAACAAGATTCCAGTACGTCTGATACATTTAGCTGGAAAAATGATTCGTTATGGTACAAAGATCGCTTATACCTCTTTAAGAATTCCCAGCTAAAACAAAAGATTCTTATGGAATTGCACACTTCTCCCTTAGGAGGGCACTCAGGATTTTTAAAAACTTACCACAGGGTTAAGAAAGAATTTTTTTGGGATGGCCTTAAATCAGATATTCAAAGTTTGTGGCGGAATGTTTGGTTTGCCAACAAATAAAGTTGAAACAATTAAGACACCAGGTCTATTACAACCTTTATTCATTCCAAGCCAACGTTGTGAGGAGGTTTCAATGGATTTTATCACAGGTTTACCCAAGTCTGATGAGGGAAAGAGTGTCAATCATGTGGTAGTTGATTAGACTTACCAAGTATGCACACTTTTGTGCATTATCACATCCATTTAAAGATAGTACAGTTTCTACGGCATTTGTGGAAACAATTCAAAAGCTACATGGAAATCCAAAGATTATTGTAAGTGACAGAGATCCCATTTTCACTGGGAATTTTTGGACAGAATTATTTTCTTGTCTTGGTACTCAGTTAGCTCATAGTTCATCTTATCATCCTCAATCTGATGGGCAAACTGAGATAGTAAATAAATGTTTGGAAGGATATCTTCGTTTCTTTGTATCTGATAAACAGACGCAATGGGTCAAATGGCTGCCTTTGGCTGAATGGTGGTATAACACTTCCTTCCATACAGCAACAAAAATGACCCTATTTATGGCACTTTATGGGTATCAACCACCATCCATCACATCATATTTAAGAGAAAATTCTAAGGTTCAGGCAGTGGAACATCACATCGAACATCAACAACAAGTCCTCAAACTCTTAAAGGATAACCACGTGTTGGCACAAAATAGAATGAAACAACAAGAAAATCAACATCGCAGTGAAAAAAGTTTTGATGTAGGTGATTGGGTATTCCTACGGCTACAACCATATAAGCAAATGTACCTCAAGCAAGTTAAGAAGGACAGTAAATTATCACCAAAGTATTACGGTCCGTACAAGGTGTTGCAAAAGATTGGTACTATGGCACACAAATTGGAGCTTCCTGCAGCTTCTTGATTGCACCCAGTTTTCGATGTTTCATGTTTAAAGAAGGTTATAGGTGACAAGCTCCCAGTTCAAACAATATTGCCAGAACTTGATGAGGAAGGAGAAATTATATTGGAACTGGAAGCAGTCATAGAAACAAGAACTCGACAGCTACGAAATCGATCAATTTTAGAGTATCTTATCAAGTGGAAGAACTTATCCACTGAAGATTCCACATGGGAGGATTGGAATTTTATGCAGAGGTATCCATAACTACTCAAGCGTTGAGGACAACACTTTTTTGAAGGCGAGGGGCATGTTGGGTCCCTATAATACTAGTGATTACCCCATTACCATTGTAGTTATACCCCTTATTAATATTGTTGTGCCCCTATTGCCCCAATATTTTTATTACTGTGCCCCACAAAATCCCTCTATTGTTATTTTTGTGGCTTTATATTATTATTGTTAGGTCGGCTGGTTAATATTGTGACTCCTTAGACTCCTATATATAGAAAGGAGGTTTTTTCATTTGAATCAGGCAAGAATTGTTCATGTATGTAATGTAAAGGAGGTTTCCCCCCCGAAGAGGCTGAATTCTAAGGTGTTGATCTATCTTTTCTATCTTTTCTTGAGCTGGTTTCATAACACTCCTCAACACATATTGGCATACCCTGGCACCCTACACATCCTAGCATGCCTTAGCACTTGACATGTGTTGGAAAGCCTTAACACTCTATGGCACATCTTAGCACACCCTAGAACTACCTATAAGACTTTATCACTTCTTAACTTGCCCTTATATTTCCTAGCATGCCTTACCAATGATTATCATACCTTGTCACTCCCTCCTTAACATCATAAGTAGCACTTATGGACACTCCCTTCACACCCTCATATTCATTCACTTTCATGAATTTGCACATGATGCTCACTTATGTTGTCCTGGTATTCCCTCAGAGTCCTGAACATGTATTGGCACTCTGTAGCACAACTTTACATTCTTCAACATACCCTACAAATTCATAACATGCATAACACTCTCTGATGCACATTGGAACTTGGCACATGTTGGTGCTTGGAAGCTCTTAGCATGTTTGGCATGGGTTGAGATTACTTGGTATGCTTCGGAATGGTTTAATATTAAATTTATTTGAGACCAATTTTTGCAATATAGATGAGACAAAATACAGGAAGATTTTGAACTTAGAATTCACTAACACTTGGCACTTATTTGCACCTAGTGTTGGTGTGCCTAGCATGTCCCTCATGGAGAAGATAAATTTATGACTTATTAACCCCATTATGTGTTAATTTCCTTGTAGTTTAAATTTTTCCTTCCTTTTGTTTCCTTAACTTTCCTTGTCATGCATTGTTAAACTCTTGCTCATCTTGGCATGCCTTATCACATAACACATCTTAGCATCTTTGACATGCCTTCACACTATCTCAAACATTTTAGCATTTCAAGTCACACCTTGGAACTGATGCCCTCACAATTATCCTTACATTTTTCAACCACTTGGGAACCTTACACTCCCTCTAACACCTTGGCACTCCCTAGCTATCATGACCTCATAGATATCCTTACTTTTTTTGCAACCCGGGAATCTAACTAACTCATTAGAAAAGCAATGTTACACCCAACCGAAAGTATCCCTCTCTCTAAAATTTATTTTTACACACCTTTTCATAACCATATTATTCTGTCCTATAACTCCTATTCTGAGCCTCTCCTAAAACACTTGATCCTTGGAACATCTAGAATTCACTAACACTCCTTGGCACACACTCTTATTCATTTACTTCCAAGAATTGTGACCTAGTTCTTCCGTTGTGTTCCCTTGGCACTCCCTAACACTCCTGAACATGAATTCACATTTTACGTCATGCATTAACACGCCCTTTCATTTCATGGCTTTCCCTGACACTCCTTACCTATCCCAACCTCAAAACTAACCTTAGGTTTTCTGATAGTTGGGAACCTAATCAAGTCTTGCCTTGACTACAATAGCTTTGCCAATTCCTTGGAACTCGTGAACACTCCTTAGCATGCATTGGTACACCTTAGTTCTTGGCACATCTTGGTATGCTTCCCTGACACTCTAACATGCCTTGGTATTGCATATAATACCTTGTTACTCCCTCCTTCAAAAAATTGGAACTTGTTGAAACTTCATCTCCATACGTTTGAAACTAGTGTCCCATGTGCTTCCCTATAACTTGGCCTTAACACTCCCTACCATGTCTTTGCGCCATACCTTGGCACCTGCAACATCTTGGCATGCCTTAGAATTTTGCTTGTATTGGCATGTTTAACATTCCTTCAAACTATGTAGCATGTCTTATTACTTTGCGGCATTCACTCGCGTACCTTGTATATCCCTAGATTTCATGAACTCATTGATAGCCTTACTTTTTTAATGACTTGGGAACACAAACAAGTCATAGGAAAAACAATTGTGTGCCCAACCCAAAGTCTCCTTTTGTCTAAAGTTGCTCTGACAAGCCCCTTATTGTAACCATAGGCTCCCCTCCTACAAGTCATAATCTAAACTTATCCTAACATACTTTTTCCTTGAGACACCTAGAACTCGTTGACAATCCTTGGAACACACTTTTATTTGACCACTTACATGCATTTTGACCTAGTTCTCCCTTTTGATTCCTTGTCACTCCCTAAAACACCTCGACATGAATTGACAATTTCTGACATGTGTTACCATGTATTTTCATTCCTTGGAATGCTCTAGCACTCATTAGTTTCCATGCCCTCACAACTACCCTTAATTTTTTAGGGACTTGGGAACCTAACCAAGTCTTGCATCGGCTACAACAACATGACCAAGTTATAGTTACTACACCTAGACTATGCCTTGTTCACCTAAGAATTGAATATAACTCATCTTAGTCCACTCATGTACAATTTAAACGTATCCCACTTAAGAAGTTACAAGTGACCAATTCAAGGGTCATGTCTAACCGTGGCCATAAAACAATTGAGCAACATAGTTTACATCTTGACATGCCATAACACTTGGCACATCTATCAATCCCTTGGTACTATGTGGCATGTGTTATCACTGCCTGCATTCCTTTGCATGCTTTGGCACTTTCTAGAACACCCTACCACTCCCTAACATGCCCTGACACTCTAGCATGCCTTGGAACTTCCTAGCATATATCCTTGTCACTCCCTCCTTAACACACCTGAAACTCACTAATACTCCCTATCACACACTCTCATTCAACCTTTGCTTCTATTCAATTTGAAGATTGTGTGTATAGTATAATTCTAGAGTATCCTTCAATGTCTATAGGTATAATTTTATTTTATTTTGCATTTCTAGATAATAATTTTTTATCCAATAGAATTAAGTGAAAGGATGGTTTTAACATGATATTTTAATTCTATTTCTTCAAGATATTCAAAGATATTCTCTTTTTTTTCTGCATTATCTACTATTGACAAGTCTTTTTATTT
>APFE031614082.1:143587-166330 GCA_000404065.3 Pinus taeda | reverse complement strand
AAACTTGATACCATCTAAAAATTTATTTTAAATAATAATAATAATACTAAACATTATATCATAGTAATAAAAAAACTTAGCAGAATTAGATTTTACCACATACTTTGATAAATGATATGATAAAATTATTAAAAGTGGTAATTAAGTAATTGAAATATAAGAAGAAATAAAAGAGGAGGATATTTCAATGAGTTGAAAAAATAATGATGAAAGAATTTTAGAGGATTAGATGAGACTATAAGAATTTTAACATTTTAACATAAAAATTTAAATTTAAGAGAATTATCACTTTATATTATATAAATTCAAACATTTTCCTTTGTACATTATATTATTTTAATTAAAAAAATATATCATACATAGTTGTACCATTAATAAATATAGTGCAGAAGTTAAATAACATATTAAATATTTAATTTGAAAATAATTTGAAAGTAATTTGAAAAATTAAATGTAACTAAACAACATCAATAAAGAAATCATTCAAAAAAAAATTAAATTAAATACCTGAAGTCTGAAGGCTGAATCAATAGTGAAGGCTGAATCAATTGTAAGGATCTATCCCTGTGCATTTGAAAAGAGTTCAGTACAGATGATATGAATTTGGGTTAGCTTTTATTTTTGTTGAAAATGACCATTTTTTAATAATTTTTTTATTAACTATATAATGAAGGATCCCATCTCTCAATCCATAGACAAAGGTAAGATATTCTTCAGGATTATTCAACAACAAGGTTGAACCCATTACAACTATATACTCAATATGTCACTTGCAGAAATTGAATCTGGGCAAGGAACATAACAATCATTCCTCCCAACCACCCAAGATTCACCCAATTGACAAAATGACAATTTATTAGGTTGCAAAAATTACATAAAGAATAACTAAATTGAAACATATCATGGAGTGATTTATACCCACTGCATGAAGATGCATTATTCAGACTTCTATTGCTCAGTCTATTTTGAACTATTTCAGTTATAAACATTGACACTACTTTAATATGCAAGGTGATTATAAACCCTAAGCCATCAAAATAGAGTGCCCATTTTGCCTGTTTTCATGAGCATCATAAGCCGGTATCTAAACTATTATTCTTGATTCATCTAACATCTGATTTCAAGACGATATATGGGAAGAGAAAAATGACTGCCAGTTGAAATTTTGTAATAGAGTTGTGTGAAGTTATCAGAAAGGCTAAAGGAGGCCATAGAAGATGTCTTTGGTTGCCAGTAGAGAGAAGGCACTAAGGTCAAGAGAGGTAATTCTTAAACTTGTTAGTACATTGGGGTAGGGCAAGAAGCAAACTGGCAACATCTAAAAATTTTCTCAATTTATTTTGAGGGTTCTGAGCAACATTGCTCTAAAATAAATTTGACATTTGAGTGTTTTCCAGGTCTAATTGGATATATCACATCCTCTTTTCACAGAGTGTGGTGATGATTTCCAGGTTAGCCACAATGTAGTGTGGTTTCCAGTTTAGCCACATGAGAGTCTTAGTTTTTTTAGTTTTCTTCCTTTGGTAATAGAAAATTAAATACCATGGTATTCATTTTGCAGAGATATGTACACATTCTACCCATTCAAAGGATATAGGTGTTTGTTAAGTAGAACTAAAATGCAAATGCGTAACCAACAATCCTCAATGAAAAAACAATATGTATACTTAGAGAAGAAAAAAATACAAGTAGGCTTGGTATAATTATGAGATAATCAATGATTGTGTGCAAGGCCTGTAAGTAAGGGATAAAGTATGAACTTGATTATGCTTTGTGCTAATACAACAGTAACAAAAAAAAGTCTTTTTCTATTTAGATCAACAAAAATCCAGAGAGTGCATTCTATTAGGCATTTGTTAGGCTTCTTCGCTAGTACATTATATATAAAAGATTAAATAAACGGTATACTCATTTATTGATATGGGCATTGATTGGTATCCGTTCAAGTAATGTGCATATATTAAATTGTTATAGAGAGAAGGTTTCAACTGCTATGTAGTGCAGGCTTCAACAGTTCGATTATACAAACTGTGTACCCAAAAACTATGGCGTATCCTATGAGTGTAAATGGGCATAGATCTAAAACTATAAATAAAACAAATTTCTAATCTACGCATGTCGTAACTTATGCATGACTTTTGATTGTGAGATTATGTACACCAGGTATATTATAATCTTCAGATTACATGCATATGACTTTTCATAATCTGGAAACCATATAAGAAGTAGCGTGAACTGAGCATTATGGAAACATTAAACTACTTCATAACTGGATAGGTTATATATAAAGTCTAGCTCACATATGCTATGAACATCGATACAGATAAAAAGTAGACAACTCTGGGAAAACCTGAGGCATGGAAAAGGATATTATGCATGCTATTACTATTTAAGAAAAAGAGAGATAATGCCACAAGTATATTAACCTTCTCCAAACTAATTGATAAAATCCCTCGACAAAATAGAGGGGACATTTTGTTCGCCATCCTAATGGATAAAAGCCCTCGACAAAACAGAGGGGAAACATTGTTCTCCATCCTAATGTATAAAAACCCTCGCCAAAACCAAGGGGACATATTCTGATCAGATGCCTTTATGCAACCTACATGATGCAAAAAAGAATAAAATATACATATATATTACAATTGGATTACATTCAAAATATTTGTTACACTAGTATGGACACATTCGTCCACAGTTTCCTTCCACTGTTTAGTCTCATCTCCCGAGAAATTATGCTAAATTAACCAAGGAAAGGGATCCTCGGAATCCATATCTCGCAGAGTAGGAGCAGAGCTCCAAAATGAAAACAAAGTGACACACCATATTAAGAAGATAATCTAGCACCGGTACTGAGAAACCGCATTAAGTAATTACAATAGGAGAATTCTTGTCAAAGAGGAGCCATAATCAAAAGAAGATTGACCTAGTGGAATAACCGGTGCAACCATGACGTGCAATAATGAGAAGTGGCCGAGAGATGGAAAAAAACTTTTCATTGTAGCTAATACAACAAATAAATGAGAAACATCAAAAACGAGAACCACTCCATATGATTATCATCCTTGGAGAAGACTGCTAAAGAACAGATCACATGTAAACCAACTTGAATGTACCATCAGGAAATAAAAAGTGGGGAAATGTTGCAGGTATCATCACAAGAAAGAAAACTGAGCGAGTAAATATGAAAATACCAGACAACCCATTCCTGTAACTGCAAACTTTCATTACATTGCATGGGTATACCGCCAGCTGTATCCATGTCAAATTAAAGACATAGGTTGTAAAAGATTGCGTAAGGCAGTAACCCAGAATAAGGGTGCTTCCGTTGGCAGGCAACATGGGAGAAATGCGGGAAAACAAAGAGACAATAAGCCAAACAATATTGAAAGAAATACAATGAAACCATCATACCCTAAAGAAATAGATTGCTCGAATATCAAAAATTGAAGAAGAAAATATCAAAAATTCTGGTTATGAAGAAGAAAATATCGAAAAAGTATAAAATAGGTTTGGCTGGGTGCGTAATGGAGATAGTAACAGAAAGGTAATACTTTCTTCATACAGGAAAATGAAAATAACCAGGTCCAACAATTTATCACCTTATTTGTGAATTCTTCAACCTCGTAATGGATATTTCCAGGGATTTGCAATGTTGCAGTATTGCGCTGAATTGATGATAATAGAAATATGATGTGGTGCATGAAGTGTTGCAGTCCCTCGGTTGTATATAATTTTGTTTCCATATTTTCTTATCTGAAAGCTTCTGGTTTCTGTAATAAACACAGTTACACAACCACTCGGGGTGACCTGAAACGTATTGAGCCAATTCAAACCCTGGGCCATCTTTAACATTTTTTAATGTAGAAATATGGGAATGAATGGTTGATGTAAAATTTTATTTAATAATGTATTAATAATAGATTAGGTTCACACCTAACCCTTCATCATAAATAATATTGCAAAAATGTCTCGAAAGGAAAAGACAGTGTCATATTGAAAAGGCTGAGTGTATTTATACAGGAAAAGATTCTGGCTATGAAAAAAAAAAAAATCAAAATTAGGTTTTCTTGGGTGCGTAATGGAGATAGTAATAGAAAGGTAACAATTTCGAAGGATCCATTAGTCATCATAGTTGAGTTAATTCCAGAAAAATGCGGGAAATGTTTAATATAGTTTGTGATACGATAAGTCGTCCCATTAACCTCATTGCAGACAAGAGAAATGGCTTCATGTGAACATTTTTGTGGTAATTTCTGTAATCGACTCTATGTACAATCCAGAGAGTGCATTCTATTAGGCATTTGTGAGGCTTCTTGGCTAGTACATTATAAACAAGGTCGTAAACGTTAATATATATATAAAAGATTAAATAAACGGTATACTCATTTATTGATATGGGCATTGATTGGTATCTGTTCCAGTAATGTGCATATATTAAATTGTTATAGAGAGAAGGTTTCAACTGCTATGCAGTGCAGGCTTCAACAGTTCGATTATACAAACTGTGTACCCAAAAACTATGGCGTATCCTATGAGTGTAAATGGGCATAGATATAAAACTATAAATAAAACAAATTTCTAATCTACGCATGTCGTAACTTGTGCATGACTTTTGATTGTGAGATTATGTACACCAGGTATATTATAAGCTTCAGATTACATGTATATGACTTTTCATAATCTGGAAACCATATAAGAAGTAGCGTGAACTGAGCATTATGGAAACATTAAACTACTTCATAACTGGATAGGTTATATATAAAGTCTAGCTCACATATGCTATGAACATCGATACAGATAAAAAGTAGACAACTCTGGGAAAACCTGAGGAATGGAAAAGGATATTATGCATGCTATTACTATTTAAGAAAACGAGAGATAATGCCACAAGTATATTAACCTTCTCCAAACTAATTCATAAAATCCCTCGACAAAATACAGGGGACATTTTGTTCGCCATCCTAATGGATAAAAGCCCTCGACAAAACAGAGGGGAAACATTGTTCTCCATCCTAATGTATAAAAACCCTCGCCAAAACCAAGGGGACATATTCTGATCAGATGCCTTTATGCAACCTACATGATGCAAAAAAGAATAAAATATACATATATACTACAATTGGATTACATTCAAAATATTTGTTACACTGGTATGGACACATTCGTCCATAGTTTCATTCCACTGTTTAGTCTCATCTCCCGAAAAATTATGCTAAATTAACCAAGGAAAGGGATCCTCGGAATCCATATCTCGCAGAGCTCCAAAACGAAAACAAAGTGACACACCATATTAAGAAGATAATCTAGCACCGATACTGAGAAACCGCATTAAGTAATTACAATAGGAGAATTCTTGTCAAAGAGGAGCCATAATCAAAAGAAGATTGACCTAGTGGAATAACCGGTGCAACCATGACGTGCAATAATGAGAAGTGGCCGAGAGATGGAAAAAAACTTTTCATTGTAGCTAATACAACAAATAAATGAGAAACATCGAAAACGAGAACCACTCCATATGATTATCATCCTTGGAGAAGACTGCTAAAGAACAGATCACATGTAAACCAACTTGAATGTACCATCAGGAAATAAAAAGTGGAGAAATGTTGCAGGTATCATCGCAAGAAAGAAAACTGAGCGAGTAAATATGAAAATACCAGACAACCCATTCATGTAACTGCAAACTTTCATTACATTGCATGGGTATACCGTCAACTGTATCCATGTCAAATTAAAGACATAGGTTGTAAAAGATTGCGTAAGGCAGTAACCCAGAATAAGGGTGCTTCCGTTGGTAGGCAACATGGGAGAAATGCGGGAAAACAAAGAGACAATAAGCCAAACAATATTGAAAGAAATACAATGAAACCATCATACCCTAAAGAAATAGATTGCTCGAATATCAAAAATTGAAGAAGAAAATATCGAAAATTCTGGTTATGAAGAAGAAAATATCGAAAAAGTATAAAATAGGTTTTGCTGGGTGCGTAATGGAGATAGTAACAGAAAGGTAATACTTTCTTCATACAGGAAAACGAAAATAACAAGGTCCAACAATTTATCACCTTATTTTTGAATTCTTCAACCTCGTAATGGATATTTCCAGGGATTTGCAATGTTGCAGTATTGCGCTGAATTGATGATAATAGAAATATGTCGTGGTGCATGAAGTGCTGCAGTCCCTCGGTTGTATATAATTTTGTTTCCCGATTTTCTTATCTGAAAGCTTCTGGTTTCTGTAATAAACACAGTTACACAACCACTCGGGGTGACCTGAAACGTATTGAGCCAATTCAAACCCTGGGCCATCTTTAACATTTTTTAATGTAGAAATATGGGAATGAATGGTTGATGGTAAAATTTTATTAATAATGTATAATAATTAGTTAGGTTCCACCAAACCCTTCATCATAATAATATTGCAAAAATGTCTCGAAAGGAAAAGACAGCGTCATATTGAAAGGCTGAGTTATTTATACAGAAAAAATCTGTTATGAAAAAAAAAAATCAAAATCAGGTTTTCCTGGGTGCTAATGGAGATAGTAACAGAAAGGTACAAATTCGAAGAATCCAATTAGTCATCACAGTTGAGTTATTCCAGAAAAGGGGAATGTTTAATGTAGGTTGTGATATGATAAGTCCTCCCATTGCCTCATGAGACAAAGAATGGCTCATGGAAATTTTTGTTAGTTCTGTAATCAACCTATGTACATCCAGAGAGCGCTTCTATTAGGCATTTGTGAGGCTTTGGCTATACAGTATAACAAGGTCGTAAACTTAATATATATAATATATATATATATATACTATTATATATATATAAAAGATTAAATAAAAGGTATACTCATTTATTGATATGGGCATTGATTGGTATCCGTTCCAGTAATGTGCATATATTAAATTGTTATAGAGAGAAGGTTTCAACTGCTGAGTGTAAATGGGCATAGATCTAAAACTATAAATAAAACAAATTTCTAATCTACGCATGTCGTAACTTATGCATGACTTTTGATTGTGAGATTATGTACACCAGGTATATTATAAGCTTCAGATTACATGCATATGACTTTTCATAATCTGGAAACCATATAAGAAGTAGCGTGAACTGAGCATTATGGAAACATTAAACTACTTCATAACTGGATAGGTTATATATAAAGTCTAGCTCACATATGCTATGAACATCGATATAGATAAAAAGTAGACAACTCTGGGAAAACCTGAGGAATGGAAAAGGATATTATGCATGCTATTACTATTTAAGAAAAAGAGAGATAATGCCACAAGTATATTAACCTTCTCCAAACTAATTCATAAAATCCCTCGACAAAATAGAGGGGACATTTTGTTCGCCATCCTAATGGATAAAAGCCCTCGACAAAATAGAGGGGAAACATTGTTCTCCATCCTAATGTATAAAAACCCTCGCCAAAACCAAGGGGACATATTTTGATCAGATGCCTTTATGCAACCTACATGATGCAAAAAAGAATAAAATATACATATATACTACAATTGGATTACATTCAAAATATTTGTTACATTGTTATGGACACATTCGTCCACAGTTTCCTTCCACTGTTTAGTCTCATCTCCCGAGAAATTATGCTAAATTAACCAAGGAAAGGGATCCTCGGAATCCATATCTCGCAGAGTAGGAGAAGAGCTCCAAAATGAAAACAAAGTGACACACCATATTAATAAGATAATCTAGCACCGGTACTGAGAAACCGCATTAAGTAATTACAATAGGAGAATTCTTGTCAAAGAGGAGCCATAATCAAAAGAAGATTGACCTAGTGGAATAACCGGTGCAACCATGACGTGCAATAATGAGAAGTGGCCGAGAGATGGAAAAAAACTTTTCATTGTAGCTAATACAAAAAATAAATGAGAAACATCAAAAACGAGAACCACTCCATATGATTATCATCCTTGGAGAAGACTGCTAAAGAACAGATCACATGTAAACCAACTTGAATGTACCATCAGGAAATAAAAAGTGGAGCAATGTTGCAGGTATCATCGCAAGAAAGAAAACTGAGCGAGTAAATATGAAAATACCAGACAACCCATTCCTGTAACTGCAAACTTTCATTACATTGCATGGGTATACCTATCAAATTAAAGACATAGGTTGTAAAAGATTGCGTAAGGCAGTAACCCAGAATAAGGGTGCTTCCGTTGGCAGGCAACATGGGAGAAATGCGGGAAAACAAAGAGACAATCAGCCAAACAATATTGAAAGAAATACAATGAAACCATCATACCCTAAAGAAATAGATTGCTCGAATATCAAAAATTGAAGAAAAAGAACTCGGACGGTTGAAGAAGTAGAAGGGATCCTTCATTATATAGAGGTAGAAGCAATGTTTTGGCCAGCCTTAGCGTTTGTTATCGCGTTTATGATAACAAGCTATTTTAAATTATAATGTAAAGAATTATATAAACCATAGCTAAACCATGCCTAGGCGTTGATAAAAATAAAAATCACATACTAACCAGGATAGTTACAGTAGAGAAAGTGACCAAATCGGTACCCTTCTAGTCTATCTGGGTAACAGCGAAGAAGGCAGGTCTCCAGCAGGCAAATGTAAACGAATTCAACTGTTCAAACTGATCAAGAAACTCCACCGCATATGCGAAACCTCAAATTCACTTATTTTGAGCTCACAAAAATACAAAAGAATTATTGGGCAAGCAACCTGAGCAGCGAATTAGCCAAGCAAATAAGGCAGCGAGGAAATCCCCCTGTGAAGGAGACTGTAAATAGTGATATAACAGCATAAAGCTGCGCTGGTTAGGTTTCCCTCAGGCAGGGAAACACTGCTAAGACACATTTCAGTTTAGTCACTCTGAAGAGTCCATCGCCAGGAGGCCTGGCCTTTCATGGCCCATTGTCAGATCCTCCCTCTCTGTCTTCCCGCTAGTGGAAAAAATAACATTTTTCTATGAAAAAAAGATTAAATCAACGGCAAAAAACACCCCAATCGTCTAACACACAGAATCAATGGTTGAGGATCGCACAGGTCACATTTTAGGGATGTCTTTCTCAGAGGGAACGCCTTACGGCATAATAAATAGGCTAAATTTCATGTCAGTAGAATATTATTGGCGAAGTGTCTGATTTCACCAAACTAAGTGCTTTTCTCTCATGCGTTACATAGATTTGTTTAATTTAATAATTAAATTGAAATCAAATAGCTTCATCTATTCCTTTTCCCACGAGTTTGGTTGTTGCTTCCATCCACGAAGATAACCGGAAGAGTGGTCGGTTTTAATGGTGGAGAAGGGATTCATTCGTTATATTCCCTCCAACACCCACGCTCTCCCAGTCCTTGCCTCGGCATATCTTCTCTGTATTGTGACCTGGCATCTTGATATGGAGGTTGATATGCACTTTGCAGGCCGCCATTTCTCTACGCCAAAAGAAAAGAGCAACAAGAGCAACAAGGAGAGCATTCTTCCTTTCTTCTTTTCCTAGTTGGTCCTTCCTTGTTCCCTCGCGAGAGAAAGGCACTCCAAGACGTCACCCGCATTGTCACATTCTAAAGCTCATCAATTCAATACGGCCAAAACGGCCTGGCTGAAATCCGGGTAAAAATATTTCAAAAAATTTTGTAGAGACATTGTTTGAATCAAGTTTTTGATGGTGGAAATGGATTCAACATCATCAAAATTGATGGTGGAAATGGATTCAGCATCATCAAAAACTTTTAAGATACCTAAAATCTTGAACTTTGACCACTGCAATTTAAATTTACAAAAATTCCTACTAAATTTTATCAAAATATGACCAAAATTTCCATAACTTTGAGAGGAAAAATACAGTGTTGTTAAACTACAACAAAAAATGTAAGCATCAAAATAGACTACCAAAGAGTCCGTTGAGTTTTCATGTTGTTCTCACCCTCTAGCCCAACCAACAGACTTTCAAAGTAAATTAGGATCAATATTTTCTAATTTTTTAATGGGTTTTAATTATTTTAATCAAAGTTAAAAGAATAGTTATAATGATAAATGTTAATGAAATTTAAAAGAATAGTTGTAATAATAAATGTTATTAAATTAATTAAAAAAAATAATAATTTTTAGATATTCAAGTTTTAAAAAATGTGGAAATTTATTTCATCTTTTTCAATTGTCATTTTAATGGTTTAAAAAAAATAGACTATATACAACAATTTTTATTAATGTAGTTGTATTAGTATAATAAAGTTATATATATAGTATATATATAATATATATATATATTAAATATATATAACTTTTTTCCACAGGAAAAAAGCGGTAACTTTTTATTTAAAAAATGAAAAGTTACACATTGCATATGCATTAAAGCATTTTCAGAAGTTGCCCATTGAGCTCGTGTGCTTTCGCACACAATGCAACGTAGCCAGGCTACCATGCATTAAGTAAGAATGAGAGGAAAGAATAAGGAAAGGAGGAGAGGTTAGAAAAACTGAATCCCAGGGGTGAGTAGAAACTCACACCTCATGTTTTTCTCCCCTTCTTCTTTTCGACCTTGTGCCACTCTCCTTGTGTGGGCTCGATCGAAGCTAGGACTAGCTGTGTTTCTGCTTCCTGTGGAGCTGTATCCTTATCTGAGTCTGAAGTGTCTGAGGGGTGTTGCCGTTTGATCCCTCCCATATTCAGATCCTCACTTGTCTTATCTACCTGATTTGAATGGAGTTGTGAAACCTTGTTGGCTGATATGTTTTCCTTTTGAGTCTCCTTTCCTTGGTTATGCTTAGTATTCTCTGTGGGGTTAACTTCCTCCTCTGCTTCTGATTCATCGTCCTCTGAATCAGGAGGGGGGAACTGCCACTGTTTCCTCTGCTTCCCTTTCTGCTTCTTTTTATTATTTGCTTTTTTGACTTCTAGGCATGTGCTTTGCAAGTGTCCTGTCAGCCTACAGTTCCTGCATCTGAAAGCAGTGTTTTCATAGTTTAGTCCTTGCAGCTAGTTCTGTTGTTTATATACGAGCCTTATGCTTTCCGGCAGTCCTTTACTTAGATCTACTTTGACACAAATGCGTGCAAAAGTGTAGATCCTCTCATTAGTCCTTTCTAGATCTGTTTTGATGTATTTCCCTATGTTGTTCCCAATTCCTTCCAAAACTCGTTCGCTCCAAAAGTGAAGAGGAAGGTTATATAGGCGGACCCAGACCGGCATTTTGGAGACAGTCATTTTGTTTGGATCAAAATCTGGAAACCATGGGGTCATAAAGAGACCCGAAGTTCCCCAAAACCAAGGCCCTGAACTGATGATTATATTTCTGACTTCCGTGGATGCAAATTTTACTATGAAAAACCCCTTGGAGCATAGATGTATATCACATTCCATGGTCCAGTTGGTGAATATCCAGTGAAATAGATGCATTGGCTTTGGCCAAAAACTGTTAAAACGACAGATTAGGGCCTGTGTTTCATATGACTTGACGTAATCTTCAAGTCCTATAGAATCAAGGTTTAGGGCTAGGGTTTGCCCTAACTGATCTACTATGTATGGCCTAGGTGTATATCCACCTTGTTCTGGAGGAGTCCCTGGATCTCTGTTACCCTGTAAGATGTTTTTGTAGGAGGAAACTCCTTTGGACTGATGCTTAGCTACTGTCTTTTTCCCCTTGTCTCCTCCTGAGGGGCTGGGACCCTGGGGCAGAGCACCTCCTCTCAGCCTAAAGTTTAAAGCAATGGATGTTTTTGGGGTAATATCATAGCTTCTTAGAGTTCTGTCATCCTGTAGGGACCACCTACCATTGACCAAATTTTGGATTTGAACAGGGTATCCCATTACTGCCCATATTTGCTGTTTCAACTGCATTATGGTGCTTTCTGCATGTACCCACACTAGGCTAGTTTTCCCCACAGGAGGTTTTATAAAAATCTGAAAACAAATTGATTTTACCTGTTGTCTGAGTTCTGGCTGTGAACCTGTTCCTCCTAGCCCGGTAGTACACATATATCCCTTTTGTTGTCGATCTGCCTTAGGGATCATTTCCGTGTGCTCTGGCTGTAAGCGATCTTCCATATCTGACCTTATATAGGGTCGTTCTTCCATTTGCAGGTCTAGATCTACAAACCCGATGCTCGATCTATGCTCGTTGCCACAGATCTGAGGGTATATCGCCCGATCGGGGCTCAACGAAGGATGTTTGAGTATATGGGTGTCAAGAAACGCAGCAATATAATACAGATCTGCAAAAAACAAGATTATTCCTTCATACCTGTGGCAGGATTGGCTGTTTTCCGTCCTGAGGGCTCCGTGTTTGCTACAGACTGCGATTTCATAGAGCGTGATCTCGGTGCCTTTGACAGAGGTCATCTACGCCCCATGCAACATTGTGTTCAACAGATATGACAGATCTAATTTTGTATCAATGCTTTCCTCCACCAGATCTGAAGCCGATGCGATTGCAGGCCCTTCTTGTTCATTTCTGGCTATAAAAGTGTTGACCCCAGTATCGTTATCCTCGACACACTCTGCAATGCGGATTTGTCGAACCTCGGAGCCATTAGGTCGTGCTCTCTGCGTCAACAGATTCGAACTCACTACCTTCACGACCTGCGTATGCCCCGTGGACCCGGGTTGTAGCTCGTTCACCTTCACGAGCACGGGCTTCTTCAGACTCGCCTTTGCCATAGCCATTGTTCTCATGTCTATAATCAGCTGGCTTCTATATATATAACTTATATACAATAATATTTTTTAAAATTTATAACAATTTTAACTATATAGATTTAGACACATTTTATCATGAAATTTTTTAACATGTAATTAAACTTCGTTATAATACTATAAGTCAAAAACATAATTTATCAATATCACATATTAAAAAAATCAAATCATTTCAAATCACACTATTTATTATTAAAAATTATAGTTTAAAGATTTAGCTAAGTAGGGTTCCCTGCTATACCTAATAAATATGGTTCCCTGCTGTAGCCATGATAAGGATTATGTTATAAATATGGTTCCCTGCTATAGATAAGGATTATGTTATAAATATGGTTCCCTGCTATACCTAATAAATATGGTTCCCTGCTATAGATAAGGATTATGTTATAAATAATCATGAAAAAATTTTTATATAAATAAATAAATGAAATAAACTTCAATTTTAAAATAATAATAAAAATTTTAAAATAAAAATATTATTAATAATAATTAATAATTTAATCTATAAAATATATAAGACTTTCAAAAAGAGATGATATGTAGCCTTGCAATTTCAAATACTATTCAAAAAAATGATATTGCAACAAAAGTAAAAATTGAAATATTAAATATTATTTTTTGTTCACAACCATTTTTCACAACCACATAATCCTAGTTGCTTATCAAAATTATATGAATAATATTATTATCAAATCAAACACAAAATCATTTATCAAAAATAACTTCTAAAACAAACAAAAACTCATCTCTCCATACAGTAATACATATTATATATATATATATATAATAAATAACCATCACCCTCATAAAACTTAGACCCGTCTTCTAAGCAAATGCAGACCTTTACTAATTTAATTATTATATATCCTTTGTTTTATCATCCCAATTCCCCTAACTTTAATTATTATCATTTAATCAATATCTATACTTTAATCAATATCAAATTTTCAATTAATTTTTTTTGCGACTCTCCCTTTTAATTACAAAATTAATTGTTGGTACTCTTCCCCTTTAGTTATAAATTAATTTATAATCTAAAACTTTTCCATATATACAAGTTAACGTTTAAAAATCATAGGAATTAATTGAATTTACAAATAAATATATATATATAGTAAACTACCCTCTTCGGAGCGTCTATTGCCAGCTCTACCAAGACACAAACTCATCTAGCATCGCACATACATAGATGATAGAAGGATGACAGCATTACCATCCCCATGTCATAACGTCATTATGGCCGACATATAATTCTCCTCTCCCACCAAAAAAAATCAATTTCCTTGGAGAAAGGGTCCACTACGACTTGGGCATTCCATTGGTTGACAGTTCCTTCTTTGTTGCTGACAGAGTTTCTTTTTCTGCTTTCTAGAGTTTCTTTTCCTGCTTTTGTTTCTGCTTATTGTTGGAGATGAGGAACTTTCAGCCATAATTACTAATTTTATCAACACGAATACCAGCTGATTCAGGGTTTACAGTCGAATTTTCTTTAGGTACCTTACTATTATCAACGCGATTACCGAATACCATTGAAGAGTTAGGAGATACAGCCAAATCTTCCGCTAGAAGCTTCTTACCAGTAAAAGAATCAAGAAATACAGCCACATCTTCCACTCGTACCTTAGCTTTATCAACGGACTGTCAGTTGAAGAAGCAGGATATACAGACGAATTCTCCACTGGTACCTTGGTTTTATCAAGACCAATACGAGTTGAAGAATCAAGAAATGTAGCCAAATCTTCGAATGGCGCCTTAGTTTTTTCAACACGAACGCCATTATCTGCTGCATATCTCTTTAAAAAGTAAGTTCCAGCCACCAATACAAGACTTAGCTATTAAACATATCTCTATTGTCATCAGCGAACCGAACCCTTAAGCAGAACGAACACCATCCATAAGCAGAAAAGTAAAATTTACCAGTTGGTTTCGACATCATCATCTATCCAATTCTGTTCTTTGTAAATATGATCAAGTTAACAACTTGAAAGGTACTCACCAGACCCGAACCCAAGAAACATGTAGTGTTTTTGTATGTTTTGTACCCAATCTATAATACCTTTTGCATCTCTGAAAATCTAATACAAATTGTCCTCAACCATTTTCTCTATGAGAACACCCAATAATGCAATGAGTTCATCCTTACTATTTGTTCCATGTCCTCTTTCCCACCAAAAATGGAAGTATTTTCCGAGGTTTCTGACTATAATTGCTTCACATCCACACCTCCTCCTTTTGCATGCTTCGTCCAAAAAACTCAATGGATAGCTACCCCATATATTTTTGTGTTTGTTATTCTTCATCTTTTTGTTCTTTATGCTCGGACCCATCTCTCCATAAACTCAGATAGTCTTGTTTTTGTCATTCCGCACCAGCCCACATTTCTGATCAAAAGTAGTTTCATGCCTACTGCCCCAGATAGTCCATAAGAAAAATAGTGGAAGAGTCTTGTAATTCCTTCTTAGTAAAAAACCACCTCTTAATATAATTGTCCAATGTTCTACTTCTTAGTATTTGTCTAATCTTCAATGTTTGGAGGGTGCCTACCCATACCTCCACCACATACTAACATGTGAGTAGAAGATGTTCAATATTTTCTAGGATTTTTTGCATAATACACAAATACCCGAGTTAGTCATACTTCTTCTTTGTAGATTGTTCCAAGTCGTAATTTTGACATTAATCACTAGCAAGAAAAAAAAATTAATATTTAATGTGTTGATTTGTGGTAGCACCGGATGTGTTCTAGCGATGAAAGTAGGTGGAGAGGCTAAAGCACATGAGATCTCCAAGACTCAGAAATAGTTTGGACAGATTGTACCCGGTGTGGGAGATATTAAAACAATTTATATTTTTAATGGAGTTCCTAAGTCTAAACTTAAGAAAAATAAAATATTAATAAGTATTAATATAAAACTGGGTTAGAAGAGTCCAAAAGTCATGGATCAAGCTAAATCTAATCTTAGCT
This sequence comes from Pinus taeda, assembly GCA_000404065.3. Taxonomy (NCBI): domain Eukaryota; kingdom Viridiplantae; phylum Streptophyta; class Pinopsida; order Pinales; family Pinaceae; genus Pinus; species Pinus taeda. Next base: position 150,684 of record APFE031614082.1, on the reverse strand, counting down.
GTTGATTAGAGATTTGATCTCGGTCGTTGATGGACCAACGAGAAAAGTATAAGAGGAAGCTTGAAGGTCAGTTGGAGAACACACCAAGAGAGATCAAGAATTCAATTTTTTGGGGCAGGGTTTGCTGAGGAAATCGAGTGAGTGATTTGTTGCAGTGAGTAGCAGTGAATACATAACAGAGAGTCAGAGTTAGTACTAGAGAGATAGCGCAGAGCTCGGAGAGGTTGACATAGAGGCAGCTGGGTGCTACGCAGAGGTAGCTAGGAGTTAGGAAAGGCTAGCGTGGGTGACAAAGAGAACCTAGGGGTTGACGCAGAAGCTTCAGAAGCTAGTAGAGCTGACATAGGGCCAAGAGGCAGCACTGGAAGAATTTCATGAGACAGACTAGGAGCTGGTGAGCCAGATAGGGTGATGCAGTCCCTATCAGAGTAATGCAGAGCAGTGCAAGCTGCAATTGCTACTATGGGATCGTTCATCCGGTGATAAGTCAACCAGAATATATGTCTTTGAGGAGAGGTACCACTGCCAAGGGAATTCTCTGTTGGGTGAGCCATTTCTGGCAACCTGGTTGTATTCTGAAAACTTTATAATAACAAAACCTTATGAATAGCTGCACCAGTTTTCCCACATTGGGTTTTTCCGAGGAAATTGGTCCAAAAATAATGGTGTCACTTATGTGCTTGTTTTTATTCAGTTGATGATCTATAGATGTTGATATTGTACTTGAGTTTATTTTCAGTATTTATATGGTAAATAGCTTGTTAAGTAATTGAACAAGTAGGAAGAAATAAACTAGTTAGTATAGGAAGAATTTCTAATGGTTTAAACTTAGAAATTCCAACATGGTATCAGAGCGTGGTTGTAGATCACAAGGTAACTTAAGACATCAGCCGAGCAAAGCATTTGCAGCAGATTCAACTCTCCCGAGTGACATAACTAATCATTGTAGAAGGCAACAGAGGAAGGAGTGACGCAGAGGAGCTGCGTCATCATTCTGGGCCAGAGAGAGGCAGCACAGAGGCTAAGGGGGGCATAATTAGGCTCACGCGCCATGTAGAGGCCAGGAGGGCTGGTGCAGTTGGTTAGGGACGCTAATTTTCCGATGTCGGGATTGCGCAGAGCCAAGTGGCTCAATCCTTCAGTTGTTGGGGCATAGGAGGCTGTGGATAATTTGTGGAGCGAAGCTAGTAGGCTACTGTGGTCAGAACAATACCTAACAGGGCAAGACCAAGGAGGAGGGAGTTTCTGCTTAGGCGGATTTCTAGCCAAGGAATCTAGATCAGTGGTGCAGTTGCATACACAATCGGAGTGGGAAAACTAGACGTTGGTACAGGGATTTCGAGAAGGGAAATTGAGAGTTAGAGGGAGTCGAACCGAGAACTTCCAGACGGGAAGTTGAGAGACTCAGTAGGAGTAGAACAGAGGACTTCCAGTAGGGAAGTAGAGAGACTCGGAGGAGTCAACAGAAAAGAAACCAGATGGTCGTGAATGGACTAAGAGATCAGGATAGGCTGGACGAAGCATCCAACTTTGTGGTTTGGAAGGCCAGGATATTTTCCATTCTAGACAAATATTGCATCAAGGACTTCGTCTTAAAAATAATAGCGATCCCAATTGACCCAGCTAAAAATGAGAAGTACGAGGAGGCAATGGCTAGGGCAAAGTGCATCATCTTTGATGGGGTCAAGGATCATGTGGTGTCGCATATTACCGAAAAGGATACAGAAAATGAGATGTGGGAGGCCCTAAAGAAATTGTACCAACATACTTCCATGCAGAGGAAGATGTTACTTGAAAATTAGTTGCGGTCATACCAGATGCAGAAGGGAGAGCAGATAGATGTCTTCCTTGGTCGGTTGAAGGAGATACGTGGTCATCTAACTTCCATAGGGGCCACGCTGGATGAAGAATTGATCGTGAGGACTGCACTAAATGCAGTTTCCGAGGATTAGGAAGTATTTTTCCAGAGCATACTAGGCAAGTCGAAGCTTCCAAATTGGGAAGAACTGTGGGCAAATCTTCGGCAAGAAGAGATCAGATGGTTGACCAAGGTGGGGAGTAGCGGCAAAGGGGTCAAAATCAAGAAGGAGGAAGAAGATGATGCAGCTCTAGCATCTGCAGAATAGCAGGAGAAAAGGAAGAAGAAGGACTCTCCAAGGTCAAGTGCTTCGATTGTGGGGAGCTAGGTAATTTTGTGAACCAGTGTCCTAGGAAGAAGAGCAAGGGAGAGGCTTTTGAGACCAAGGTAGCGCCAGTGAGGGTGGAGAAAGAAGTCGAGGAGGATGATGATTGTGCCATGAGTGCTCATGTTCCACTTGAGAAGAAGTGGGGAGACATTGAGCTGTATTCGGGAGGACTATAGATGATGAGGGGCAGGATCCTTGAGGCACCCAACCTCTTGGATTATACCTTGCTATGGGAGCCCCAAAGAGGAGTAGCAAGACTGGTAGATGTAGGTAGAGACGAATGCAGATGAAGTGGAAAAGAGTGCTATAGTGCAGAAGTCCCCAGACAGCGCAAGGCTAACATGCTGCAACATTGCGAGAGGCATGAGAGTGTTGCACCAGTGGAGGATGGCATAGAGAGGTGTGCAATGATGTGAGATGTAGGGAGTTGTTGCAGCTGCGCAAAGGTCAGTAGAGGGATCACTTGTTAGCGGCAGAGGGAGCTTCAACATTAGGAGTGTTTCTAGCCTGAAAAGAATGTCAGAAGTTGGGTGGATCAGTTACTTCTCAATAACTGAATTGCAGTGTAGTAGGAGTATGCAGTAGCACGATGTAGCATGAGGAGAAGGGGATGCAGTGTTGGGAGGATGGACCAACAACAACATGGATGCATAGGGAGCTTCCGTACGGATGAAACAGTCGCAGTGACAGGGCCATGGGTAGCAGTACAAGATGTAGCAATGTAGAGAATGTTGGGCGGGGAGGCCTAGCATTAGCACAGGGACCGGTGCCGGATAATCAGGGTGATGTTCAGTATGGAGTATTAGAAGAGCACAATCCTTGCTAAGAGGGAGTGTTGATTTGTGGTAGCATCGGATGTGCTCTAACCATGAAAATTGGTGGAGAGGCTAAAGCACATGAGATCTCCAAGACCCAGAAATGGTTTGAATAGATTGTATCCAGTTTGGGAGATATTAAAATAGTTATTTTTAATGGAGTTCCTAAGTCTAAACTTAGGAAAAATAAAATATTAATGGGTATTAATATAAAACTGGGTTAGAAGGGTCCAAAAGTCATGGATCAAGCCAAATCTAATATTAGTCATTAATTAAATATTTAATCTCAGCCATCGATGGACCAACGAGAATAGTATAAGAGGAGGCTTGAGGGTCAGTTGGAGAACACACCAAGAGAGATCAAGAATTTGATTTTCTAGGGTAGGGTTTGCTGAGGAAATCGAGTGAGTGATATGTTGCAGCGAAGGGTGGTGAATACATAGCATAGAGGCATAGTTGGTACCAGAGAGACAACGCAAAGCCCAGAGAGGTTGACGCAGAGGCAGCTGGGTGCTACGTAGAGGCAGCTAGGAGCTGCGCAAAGCTAGGAAAGGCTAGTGTGGGTGATGCAGAGGGCCTAATGGCTGACGCAAAAGCTTCAGAAGCTACATAGAGGCTAGTAGAGTTGATGTAGGGCCAAGAGGCATCATTGGGAGGATTTCGTGGGACAGACTAGGAGCTGGTGATCCAGATAGGGTAACGCAGTCCCTATCAGAGTGATGCATAGTAGTGCAAGCTACAATTGTTGATGTGGGATCGTTCATCCAGTGATAAATCAGATGGAATATCTATCTCTGAGGAGAGGTACCATTGTCGAGGGAATTCTCTGTTGGGTGAGCCATTTCTGGCACCCTAGTTGTATTCTGAAAACTGCATAATAATAAAACCCTCTGAATAGCTCCACCAGTTTTCCCGCATTGGGTTTTTCGGAGACATTGGTCCAAAAATAACAGTGTCACTTGTGTGCTTGTTTTCTTTCAGTTGATGATCTGTATATGTTTATATTGTACTTGTGTTTATTTTCAGTATGTACATGGTAAATAACTTGTGAAGTAATTGAACAAGTAGGAAGAAATAAACCAGATAGTACAGGGAAAAATTCTAACGGTTTAAACTTAGAAATTCCAACAGAAGGGTATGTCCCATTTCCAAATGAATTGAAACCAATTGTTTTTAAATTGTGCCTACAGATTATGATTCATATTCATATATATATCTTTCACCTTTGGAGTTCCTTTATGTAACCTCCCATTGCAACACATTTTACCTTGTTGATCTTGTAAAAAAATATCTATATCATTTAGTTTAACTATATAATCCTCCCATTCCAGTCTATGCTTATCGGACAAATATAGTTCTATCACCCCTCTCTAAGAATGACCAACAATATTATCAAGATGTGCTATGTAATTCTAATGTAAAGTATGAAATTGTTTGTTGTGAATGAAATTTAGAATCTGTGTTGATAGTGAGTGACCTCTTATTACACCTTCCATAACATCCAAATAGATCATAATTCTATGCCCATCACCAATCTCCCATCGAATGAAACCCATCATATAGGGGAGTAAATTCATCACGCTGTTGGACACCTAATCCTAAAGGGTTAGCGTGGAAGCCGAATGGAAAAAGCAGTCCAAGGGACCTTGGGATGTGAATCCCAATGGTCACCAAATGTACTATAAATGTATATTATCTTTCTATTTGTTCTCGCTCCCATGTCTGTTTAACATGGTATCAGAGCGGGCGATTGCTGGCCTTGCTCATATTTGAGCCACTTGTTTTGTTTTGTGGCCTTTCTGCACTATCCTTTAGTCCTGACATTTATGCTCCATGTCAGAAGTGTTTCCTCAGATTAATCCCCTAGAATTCTGCGCTAAAAGGATTTAGTCAGTTTCTCAAAATTCCCCTTGAAGAGTGATTGGTCGAATATCTGCGCACTGACTTTTCTTCTCTTTCTACTGCATGTAAGAACTTGAGCGTTTTACTCTTCATTATGCACCTATTCTAACGCTCTGAAATTTTCCTGGAAACCTTGGCGCCCCTCAGAATTGTATTTTTAGTATGCTGCTCCTTTGCATGCGCTTTGTCCTCAGAATTTTCTACTTGAAATCAGCTGCTGCCTAACATCTCTGCCTCTGTCCGTTGCCTGAAGGAGAAATGCCCCCTGACAAGAAACGCTCTCTGACATAACGCCTCTGTTACACCTGCGCTGCCCTGAATTCGTTCAAAATACAAAGCCGTTCAGCGCCAGAATTGATGTTTTGGTTAACAGAAATCACAAAAGCAGGTTTTGTGGGATCGAGTAAGCCCACAAACTGAGGTGAAAGCATCAAGGTGATTGCAGGCATTGATGGCCGAAGTGAAGAGTCGGCCTGTGTACACAAAAGACCAACATGAATGCATCTCAAAGCTTGCTCCTTATCGCATGTTTCAATGATAGCTGGGTCAACCATTTGCTCAATATTCCCTTGTTCGTATGATGCCCATGCCTGCATTTTCATAAATTACAGACATGATGAAGAGAAACAGAAAATCGGCCTGATCTTAGTTTTATGGAGAATTAGTACAGAAGTCAGTAGATGAGGAATTTATATCTGCATAGTAGATCAGTGAAACCCTTCATTTTATACTTCTGCTAACTATATTATGGATGTCAAACTAATTAACATGGTTCAATGAAAACATTATCAGAGTATCTCACCCATCCTAAAAGCGTCTGCATTTCAGATGACGAATTATAATCCGTGTTCTTTCTTCTGGTCACAAGTTCCAGGAGAACGACGCCAAAGCTACAGACATCAACTTTTACAGATAATTGTTCGTGCAGAGCATATTCTGGTGCCATATACCCGCTGCAAATTCACGCTGGAATGTCAAAGATACAAAGAGGAAAGAAGCTAAAGATATCTGCAAAGGAAACTGCATGTGTTAAGATCCTAGAAGATGAGAATCCTGGTGAAGATAAAGAAGTCCGCGAGCTACTCCCAGTATGATGTTGTAACGTTTCGGCCAATCAAGGGGTTTGTTTGGGTCTGTATCGATTCAGATCACTAATCAATTTCATGACCAAAGACCAAATCCTCCCTCGCCTAGCTTGTTATCATCATGAAAGTTGTATGGTTCAGGCTCTGCGGTGGTATTCTCTGCTGCATACATTAACACGCCTTTTTTTATAACGCAGTGGTGATATCTGCGACGTAGACTGGGTCACAGTGTTGCTTGGGCATTTGACCAGATAAGCAAAGTCACAAGTCCAGTCATAAAACATTTTTGAGCGCTAAAGACAGACGGAATCCTTCTATATAGCAAAGGTCAAAAATGTTCAGAACAACCACGATAGCAATGGCGGAATGCCCCTGAACATAGCTGAGGCCGAGCACTGTTCAACAATTACATATATGTGGAACTCATTCCTTTTGTTATTCTAGTTCTGAGCCAAGCGTCGATTGTTCCCGTATATGGAATTTTTGTAAATGTGAAAAAGTATCTAAGATGTTGTGTGAATTTTTGTAAATGTGAAAAAAAAAAGGTATCTAAGATGTTGTGTGAACAAGTAGATATATACAGAGTGGTGATCCTTATAGTATACAAAACAGTGAGATATACATACGGAGCAGTGATCTGAGCAATATACGGTAAGTTTTATATCATGTATATGGTATCTCTGTTGGTGTTGAATTAAAGCAAAGAACCTGAAGTTTCAAAAATAAAGGGAAAGAAGAAGCAGAGCTCTTTAGTACTCTTTTGTAGTAAGTCAAAATGGCTTTAATTTATGATGTATTAGATTTATTAAATACTTTGATACAGTCTAATGACGATGGGATGGTAAACATCAATAAGGACACTCTCTGTGACATTCAGACCTGCCTGCATAATGCACAGGAAAAGATTGACTTTTTACAGCTTGAATCTCAGCTTCAGCAAGAAGAATTAAAACAGAGGAATCATCATTCTGAACCTGTTTTTGTTCAGAACATTGAGACAACCACCCATCAGCAGCATGTTAATAATGTTCCTGTTCATTCAAATAAAGCAGCAGTTTTACATGCAGATGCAGAAACTCAATCTGCACTTCCCAAGCCCATCATGAGAC